>JASANA010002453.1:0-30185 GCA_030248095.1 Ptycholaimellus sp. GST1_10
AAATATTGAAATTTTATTTACTGATGAATAGTAAACATTTTAACTCAAATTGTCGTACGATGCTTAAAATATTGGGAAATTAAATAAGCATGGCAATAATTAAATAAGAATAGCAATAAGCAATAATTAAATGGCAGAAACTTCCAGATTTGTTGAAAATTTTAGCGAATTTACATTTAGGAATCGATGTAAGTGTTTGAATATTGGTTGAAATGAAAGAAAATTTTCCATGCTTCAATGCAAACGTGATATCAGCCTCATGCTGTAGCAAAAGCAAAATTCAAAAAACTGTCCTATAGCAATTTCTAACAAAAAATTGGTCGGTGTCGCATCATTATTCTAAGAAAACGCATAGAGAAATTCATTTGTAGAAACTCATTCTCTTGGGTACTAAAACTAGAGATATCTATAACTCCGCCTCGAATTTCATTTTCATGCAAAATTATATCAATTATAGTTTATGTTTTACCATGACTTTGAAACATTAAGATTTTAAGTTATAAATCATATATCAGCAAAAAACTAATATTTAATAAATTCCTTTTCAATACTATTCTGCCTTTTTAGTTTTGAGAGAAAGAGCGTGGCAAAAAACCTTGAATTTGCGTGTGAAGTAAAGGTAGAGAAGGGGGTTGGCGGAGCCGTTGAGGGTGCCGAGGAAGGCGGAGAGGTCCAGGAGCATCTGCTCCGTCTCTTGAGACACCGTGATCTCGATGGCCTTGAAGTGAATGCTGAGCAGCTGAATCACTCTCGCACCCTTCAACCAGCCATTGCTCACTCCCTCTCTCCGAAGGTGCCCAGACGGACCTTGAGACAGATGGAGAGAGTCTGGCAGCAGAAGAAGAGGAAGACGATGGCCAGGGTGAGGAAGGTCCGCTTGTGCTCTATGCGCCCGCCCTTCTTGCTCAGCTCCGTGTTGTCAGTGCAGCTAGCAATTTTTCCTGCTCGGTGAATATAGCGACAAGAAGGGCCTTGGAGTGGATACCGAATGGCGATGACTGTTTTGATGGTGAGGACGCAGAGGATGAGCATTGGGCCCATGTAGAGGGCGAAGAAGAACAGGCTCTGCTGGACAATGTACAGCGTCGGCTCCTGTCGGCGTTTGCATTCACATTATTTCTTTCCAAGGTTATGAAGAAGAAACGACAAAGTAGTAGGAGATTGAAAAGTAAGACCTGAGATAGGTGAAGTGGGCCGGGCATGAGCATGGTGATTTGTGGGTTGAGAGGGTGGGCGGCGATCTGGAACTCCCAGAAGCCGGGAAGGTGGACAAGGCTTGCCGTCAGCGCGATGGCGAGTATCAGTCGATTGTGCGCCCTCAGAATCCTGCAGCAGAGGGACAATCAGTGCTCCAGAACATTCTTGTGCCCGGAGGCCAAAGTATACTTGAATTTCCGGATAACGAAGGGATGGCAGACGGCGAAATAGCGCTGCACTGCTATCGTTGTGATGGACCAGATGGACGCTGTCGTGGCCGCCTAAACATTCCACTCCTCTCTTTCTTCTACCCTGCTGGCGTTTCTTGCCAAGTTATTATAAACTTCATTTTATTTTTGGATTTAAGCTAAATTTCATTGCCAGGTATTTGGGGGATGGGAAACCCGCATGATGGGCAGGAGAATGGCGACGGCGTAGATGGTGATTTCGGTGGGGAGGAGGAAGGGGCCTTGGTACTGGCAGATGACCTGGGCTCCTGGAACATTCCTCTTTCAGCCTCTCCCTCATTGCTGGACTCCTTCAGCCTACTACCAGGCAGGTGTATGGGGATCATGAAGGCCAGCTGGATGGAGTCGAAGATGGAGAGGGCGACGAGGAAGTTGAGAAAGGAGGACTCCGACCGCCGCCCTCCGACCACACCTCTGCGTCGACTCCGCATCACCCAAATCGCTCCTTCATACCCCCAGCGATTTCTTAGACCAGGCTGCCCATGTGGGGAGCAGGCGAATAGACCTGTGTTGAGGAGGATGCCAGCAGTGGCCACCAGGGGCATGAGGTGGAGGACGAGGAAGCAGCTCACGTGGTTGCTCATCACCTCTTCCATCGACTCACTCCCCTCCTCTGTCAGGGCCCAGCTTTCGTTCGACTCATTCACTCCAACCTTCAATCTTTAATTCTTTGTCTATAGAGACAGGGCCCCTACGGGTTACTTAGTATGTTATGATTAATTGCCTTCTATTTTACACTATAAGCATGATTTTTTTCAATCGTTTTCAAACATGGAAATTTAAGCTAAGCGAAACATCGTTAGAAATCAAAAATGTCCTCAATTGCGACGCAAAGACGACCTCTGCTCGTTCTAGTCAATAATACCTTCAAGAAACTACGGTGTCTCTATGATGCTAAAGTATCAGTCGAGCGATTTAGCATCCAAATCACCGACGGTCTGGGTGGTCTCAATCCTCCTTTTAAGACGCATCTATCTCCCGAAAGATTATCCTTCTCCAGACTGTCCAGAATCATCCTTATTAGAAACACCTGCTGAAGGGCATAAGCTAAAAGCTACCCAGTCGCTTGGCTGGAGCTGGTAGACAGCCTTCTCCTCATTCCCTTCTAATGCAGCCATCAGCCTCAAAAACTCAACATTTTCATCTTCAACAAGGTGTCCAGCGATGGCCAAGAAAGAGAATAGCAGAGGGATTGTGATGAGAGAGATATGCGGTTCGCGGAATTCCCCTACTGACTGGGATAAGAAGGCGTGGGCGGAGAAGAAAGGAGGTAAAAAGGGGGGATGAAGCGGGAGGAGGACTCAAATGCAAGGGGGCGTGTATTAATGAAAGACGGCGGCGCCTCTACCTGGGTGGTCCGTAAGCGTTGCCTCCTTTTACCTTTCCATTTATTTCGGCCTTCGGCACCAGCCTCTTAGTCAGCTGGGTTACCATGGCGCTCATATTTACTCCCCCCTCTTTTGTTCTCCTTTGCTCAAACTCTAATTGTTGGACAATCGTTTCATGTTAGGGTAATTACTGGACAGACGTCACCTGTGAAGTGAGAATGAAAACATATTATTGTAGATCGGGTCTCAAAAACAAAACAGCAACGTGTAATGTATTTTGTGCAATTCTCAACAGTTCATCTACTAGCGCTACAAACTGACTGACGTTTTATGCATGCGTTTTACATGTATGCATGCAAGTTTGTCACTCAAATGGGCAAGTCTGTGTGATTTCTCTTTCCTAGGTTCTGAGGAAAAGCTGATTTTTGAAATTCCCAAAAACGGTGATCCCAAACAAGAGTTATGTTAATTTGAAGGAGACTGGATCAGAAATTGCACTCATGGGCCATTTTTGGACCTCACTTCCCAAAAATGGCCATAACTCTGGAACAAAACCGAATTTGCTAAAACGGTTTGCAGCGCTACGTTTCCACTAAATGCTCCTGCAGGAGGCGGTATAGAGTCCGGGAGGGGAAGGCGGGCGATGAGGAGGGGTTGTGTGGCTGCAATTAGCCGCACTAGTGCTCCCAAGCAGCGGGCAAAGGCTTTTAGGCTGCTGTCAAAAAAGCGTCTAGCCAGCCAGCAATTGCCGCCACTTCAAACTCTCCACAAATGAAATGAAGCTGGCAGCCCGGCCTCACCTCATCCTCACTGAGAGAGGGCCAAGCAGACCTCTTGTGGAGAAAAAGAGTGGTTCACGTGATTTTATCAGCTTTAGAGGGAAAGGAAGAGGGAAGCCAAAGATTTCAGAGTTCCTTCCAAGGCCTTTTTCTGGGGCTCCAGACAAACATTGGCTGTGGGAAAGAAGGCTGTTGGGGACCCTGGTGGGCGAAGGGCGGATGGGATTATCTCCCGTAAGCTGCTGTGCTCCTCCCTGGGGCGGCCTCTCCTTCTTATTCCAGGATAGGAAAAGGGGGAGTGGAAAGGAAATTGTCCCCGGAGAATCGCCCTGAGCCTCGCGACAATTTGCAACCACCATCCACAATTTAAGGGCCCCAGCGATACAGTACTGTTATTATGAGTCGCTAATAAGAGGCCTTGCTGGATTCGGGCGGCAAATGATTCGTTGGGGCGGAAAAATCCTTTGAAACCTAATCCATAGACATCGGTCCGAGGATTATGCAAAGGCAATTAGATTGAGACGAAAATCTTCATGGTAAAAGATTATCCATGGTAATTTCATGGTAATTCTGCAGAAAAATAATGAGGCTGAAGATGATTTGGGCAAAAAGCTAATAAACAGCCTTTCTATGGTCAGAAGCCATGTGGTTCATTAAAAGATGATCAGGGTTCATTTAATGAAGCCCAGCTAATGACAGCGTGCAAAGCTAAAAACACCGACGTCTGTCTCCCGTCGGATGTACAAAAAAACTAGTAATAACGTTCCAACTACTTCAACTCAATTGCGTCTCAGCTTCTCCGTGCAATCTAATATAGATAAATGGAAAGTTTCATTAAAAAGATGTGTTGCTTCAATCGTTAATTTAATCGCTTTGGCCACAGTAAAAAGGACTAGATGGTGTGCAAAAATGTGCAGTGAAGAGGCAAAGAGCAATTGAATCAAATCTGCTCCAATAAAATATTTACCCTGCCGGCAGCACCAATCCATCTATGCAAGCTGCAAAGGCATGCATTCTAATCACCCCAAAAGCTACTTCAACTGCTTCAGCACTCCCTCCGCGATGCTTCGAAACGACTCCGCCTGCAACTGGCCAAGGCTCCATCAATGTCTCAGCGCAAACGAACCCACCGGCGCAGACTCAGGGCGAGCCAGGACTGTCGGCTGACCGGCGTCCGAGTTCCCCGCCAGCCCCGCCTCCAGCACCACCTCGCCTCAACCTCCGCTTTTGCCCACCTTCCATCCTTCTTGTCTGCTAAAGGAGCCGAGGATGGGCGCCTCAGTCTCCTCGGCCAGGCGCCGAAAGCCCTCCCCGCTGCCGAATATGCGACTGGCCTTGCCGCAAGAGGGACAGGCGAAACTGGCCATATTCTCCACCAGACCCAGCACCGGAACCTGACTTTTCAATAGGCTCAGTTTGAGGATGGATGGGTGGGGCTTGTGGGACCTGCACTTGGCGAAACAAGGCGATGGCTCGGCCAGCGTCGGTGAGGGCGACCTCCTGGGGTGTGCTTACGATTACGGCGCCTCAAACAGAGGTTTGTTTCTGGTTGGAGGATGTAAGATGAGGGAGGGACCTGAGATGGGGACGTTTTGGGTGATGGAGAGCTGGACATCGCCGGTGCCCGGTGGCATGTCCACGAACAGGATATCCAAAGGCCCCCAGCGCACTTTCCTGTCCACTCATCATTTCACTGACGATGATAGAGTGAGAAGAGGGAGAACCTTAGCAGCGTCTCTACGGCTTGCATGACGCGCAGGCCTCGCCATACAACAGCCTCCTCATCCTTCACCAGGAAACCCACAGACATGCTGTCATCAACTATTCTTCATTGCTTTCCAATCAGACCGGAGGTACCATTTCACGCCGAAGTTGCGCAGAGGCAGCAGCAAGCCTTCTGAAATGGAGGCTTCATAATTAGCTTCGGCAGTGGCTGGAGAGAAACGCAAAACGTGAGCTGGTCTGCGGACTGCCGCTGAGATTCATCATGCGCGGAATGGACGGCCCGAAAACATCCGCGTCCAACAGCCCCACATCCTTCTCCTGAATCACTTCTTATATCCTCTTTTATTTCAACAGTTACTTCAAATGAGCTTCTATGAAGGAGGAGGATGGAAAGAACCTGGTGCTGGGAGGCGACGGCAGCTGCAAGGTTGACGGCGATGGTGGACTTGCCCACGCCGCCTTTCCCGCTGGCTACCAGGACGATGTGCTGGACCCCTGGAATCGGCAGGCGCTTCGGAAGCCCTTTGGCCGCTTTGGCAGCCAGGCTGGCCATATTTTCCGACCCAGAAAACTATTTTTTGGCCATCCTTGAAAGAGGGGTTCAGAAACAGCTAGCGTTCTCACAACTGCGCATTTTCAGGAAAGCCAGAGTGCGAGAAAATAATATTTTGGAGTAAATAAAAGGTATTTTGGAGTAAAATGTTGCCTGGGAAGCTTTTGCAAATCATGCGAATAACTATTACACGCCACCAATCAGACAGAGACGCCCTTTTATCTTTTCAGCAGCATCTCGCTGTGGTTACTATGCGGGCAATGCAACAAAAGGAAAAGATCACAGCGATGAGCATCCCCAATGAAAATACCGTTAATTAGACATCAAACGAAAGTTCAAAATGACAGCCGTCGTAAGCTAAGCAGGGAAAAGGGCTTTTGCAGGTAATGCAGAGTAATAAGATGAAGCGAGACGGGGCAAATCATGGCTGGACCTCCCGAGAAGCCTCGGGTTGCCAGTCCAGCCAGTCACTCAGCCCCCGCCGCCAGTCACCCATCAACTCCGCATTCACCCACTGCCCAACAGCCAACGTCCATAGCAGCAAGGCACGGGTCAGAGTCTGAGAGGCGGAGGACAGGAGAGTTTATTTGGCGAGACGCTCTTCCAGGAACTCCACGATGGAGTCCGTGTTCCAGGCCTCGATGTTCAGCGTCTCTTGCACCTGTGGAAAAGAGAGGAGGAGGGTTGGAGGAAGGTGGAAGGGGGAGGATGCAAACCTCATCGTCCTCGTCGAAGAGTTTGATGGTGGGATCGGCGCCGCGGACGTACTTCACCTCCAGGCCCGACCAGTTCTTCGCCGCCGGCGATTTTATGAAGGCTGTCGATTTGAAGGCAATATACTTTTTGGCTCCCTTGAGGGTGAGGAATGGGAAAATGCAACCTCCCACCTGTGGGAACCTTCCTATTTTTCAGCCGCACACTTCCAGGGTGGCGCGCGGGTAAACCTGTGAAATTAGCTTACGAGATTGAGCAAGACTTTGGAAGAGATATGGACGACCTTGATGCCCTGATCGGAGGAGTCACTCTGACAACATTCCCGACAGTCCACGAGAAGGTTGCCGAGACCGAAAGTGGCCAGGTCATCGCAGCTGGAGCAGAGCAGCCCTTCCGAAAAGCCACGCTCCGCACAACTCGCACTCACCGACTCCCATACCTGGACTCTTTTGCTTGCACTCTAGGCTATTTTTCCTGAAGAATTTAAAAGACCCCTTTGAATGTCTTTTGACAACATATGGGCAGTGGTGAAGATTTTAGGAATGAAACCAATTGAAGCAGAAGAAGGGCCTGAAGTTGGAGGGGCTCCAAATTCATGACTGCACTGGTGAGTAGTTAGCAGAGCATTTGGAGGAAGGACGTGGCTCTTTGGCCCCAGCTAGAAATGCATCCTAATAGCTAGAAAGGCAAGGGACAAATTTGAAGCTCGCCAGCCAATGACCCCTCGCCACCTAGCCACTACGCACACATTCACACTGCGCCTACTCTCACGCCTTTGCTCCTTCATAAAGGACGTCTTCACAGTTCCATTAGGATTACAAACATCGAGATGACCTTGTAAACAACATTTTTCAAATACTCTAATGATTTTCAGACAAACACTCTCTATCACTCACGCCATAACAATGATCCTAATGACAATTCGATAAAGATGTTCTTCATTAAGAGCAGGGTATAAAGAAACGCACAGAAAGCGATTGCTTTGCACATCAAATTCCAGGTGTACTGTAGACAGTGATGCAGGGAAGGGGGCAGGGCGTAGGAGAGGTGGTAGTACATAGATGTTGGGGGGAGGCTGTGTGGGGTTGTCATGGCCTTGGCACTGGGGGGTAGGGCAGAGGGGGGCTGAGTGAGGAGGGGGGGGGGGGTCAGACGAGGGAGCCGTTCCCAGGCCAGCCCCTCCCCGGCAAGCCGAAGCCGGCATCTGTCTAGTCCAGTTTCTTTGTGGAGGCAGACGCGCCTCTCTTCCTGTCTCCGACACCCCCGGACAGGCCCCTCCCCAGCCCATCACTCTGCCACCTCTCTCAAGGGCGCCACCATTTTTCAGCTCTTCTGCAGTTCCATCTCACCCTAGCTGATGTTTTTGCAAGCTTCTAAAGTTCCACGATTTTGTGTCCCAAAGATGCCTAGTTGCAACAGCAACTATTGTGGAATATGTATGGTAGCAACACTCGTAAATGACTGTTTGTCAATTGAAGTTCGCGAAAAATTGGGCCCAGCATAAAACCGTACAGAAACGATTTTCTTCAATATATTTTATCCCTAATAACTTTTGTCACTCGCTATCAACTGATAACTCACTTGTCTAAGATAACACATGACACAAATTCCTTGAGTGCGGGCTGTCTCAATTATTGAGAAAAAATTGATCAATACAATTATTGCAGCGATAAGTGTTGAGCTGTTGGGGAGGGCGGAGTGAGAGGGTGGGTGGGTGAGAAGGGAGTGAGGGTGGGTGGGTGAGAAGGGAGGGCGTGGGTGATGATGGGGGAGGCCTCGACGACGAGCACTCGGCCTCAGCCCCTCCCCATCGACCTCCATGCCATCGCCAAGAGGCAGCGCCGGGAAGCCGCCAAGAAGGTCCCCACCTATCCTCTTCCCAGCCTCTCTCACACAGCCATCCCTTCCACCACTCCAGAAGGACCGCGACATGCTCAGCTGGGAGCAGGTGGAGCAGACCAGCAGCTGGGCCACCATCCTCGCGCCCAACAAGGCCAAGCGACGCATGATACAAGTTCCTTCATCCTCCCTCCTCTTCTAGGTCTCACCTCCACCACTCATCCTCCAGGTGGAGGAGGTGACCTCTTCTGTGGAGGACTCCCTTCATCAGCTGAAACCTCGTCGGGACTTCGCCAAACTCGACGTCCAAGCACCCCTCATCGTCCCCCTCACCTGTCCGCCTCAGCCTCCCCTCCCCTCCAGGGATTCCCAGAGGAGAATTGCAGGCAATGCGGAAGAGGTTCTTCGACTAGCGGAGGGAGGCCAACCCGTAGCCTCAGCCCTGCCCCAGCCTTCCCAGCCCCCAGACCCTCCCTCCACTTCCCACCTGGCCAAGTCCCAAGTGAAGCACGCCCCTTCTCCCCTTCCTGCCCCATTCAATCTCTGCCCCACTGCAGCTGCGTCAAGCGGTGCCCAGCTTCGTGGTGCGCAGTGGAGCAGAAGCGGAGTGCAGCCAGCTGCAGGCCGCCTGCTATGGCCTCCCCGTCGCCCTCATCCAGGCACCTCTTCAGCTTCTACTCATCTTCTGAGAGGAGAGAATGGTGCTTTCTTGCAGGGCCTCCCGCAAGCAGTGGGCATGGACCTGGGCCTCTACTCGGCCAAGGCCCTAGTGGAGGCTGCTCCCAGCCAAAGGGTGGAGGTGCGCCATCAGCGGCACATGGAGCCAGATGTGAGCCTTTGCGTGCTTCCTCTGGCCTGGGGCTTGAGCGAGGCAGGGTTTGAGACGAACGTGGACCCGGAGACGGGGGCGGAGAGCTGGTTCTGTCGCTCCAGTCGCTCCTTCATGACCATCGCGGAGTTCGCCAACTACCAGGCCACAGAGTTTCAGGCCCACTGCGAGAACAAGCTCTTCAAACACCCGAGTTAAATCGCATTTCTGGCAATTTGCGAACATAAGAAAAGACGTTTTTTGAGGCGGTCCTCCTAAAACTCCGGCGGAGGACAAGGAGAACCCCTACCCGAGCATCAAGTTCGGGACGAACATCGATCTGTCGGACGAGCGAGTGTGGGGGAAGCATTTGGCGGAGATCCGGAAACTGCCCTCCTTCCTCACCCTCGACTCCCCCAGCAACCTCCTCTCCCACATCGGCCACCAGATCCTCGGCATGAACACCGTTCAGCTCTACATCAAAGTTCCCGGCTGCAGAACTCCCGGACATCAAGGTCTCCCTTCCTCCACCTTTCCCCAACCGAGCCTAAATTGAAGCTCTGCAGAGAACCTAAGCCTGTCGGCAGTGAACGTGAACGTAGGGCCCGGGGACTGCGTCTGGGTGGTGACCGCCGACGAGTTCTGGGGCCAGCTCTCCAACCTCTGTCGCCAGTCCCCTATTCACCTCCTCTTGCTTGATCTGAGAAGAGCACTGGGTGGATGCAGGAACGGCGTGGACTACCTGAAAGGGAGCTGGTGGCCGAGTGTGGGGGAGCTGGAACGGGCCGGCATCCCCTACTACTACATCGTTCAAAAGCCCGGCGACATAGTCTGGATCGGTCCCGGTGCCGTCCATTGGGTCCAGGCTCAGGTGGCTACCCATTGAGTACCCGAATCCACCTCATTATGAGGAGCAACTGCTTGACAGGGCTACTGCGTGAACATCGCCTGGAACACGGGCGTGCTGTCGGGGCGCCAGTGGGAGCTCTGCACGGCCCGCTACGAGTGGAACAAGGTGAACAAGTACAAGTCCATCGTCCCCGTCGTCGGCCTGGCCTGGAGCCTCGCGCGCAACATCCTCGCCTCCCAACGCATTTTCCTCTGTTCTCCCCCTCTTCAGCTAATATCACAGCCCCCTGACATTGAAGGCTGGAGCCTGAAGGACGATCTACTCTGGCGTAGACTCCGGGAACTGCTCATCAAAAGCATCCACTACCAAGCCCGCTGTCTGAAACTGCTCAAGGAGCTCGGCCATACTCTGCAGGAGCACCCATGGGCCCCCGGGGATTCTGCACCCTATTGCAAACGCTGCGAGGTTCCCTGCTTTCCACCTTTTGGCGTCGCATCATTTTGATATTCTCAGGAGGAGGTGTTCAACATCCTGCTGGTGGAGACGGACGAGGCGGGCGAGAACTGGGTCTTCTGCTTCCACTGCGCCCTGCGCAAGGACCCCGACCTCGCCCACTACACCCCGCTCCAACAGTTCCCCATCCCACAGCTAGCCGCCGTCCTGGACAGCTTCGCCCAGCGACACGCCTCATTCTGCGTTCCTTTTCTGCTCTGCAGACCTTTCTGCTCTGGAAGGCTGAAGTAGCTGCAGGCATCCAATGCGGGGAGTTCTCTCTACAAGCTTTAGCAGCTCCAACTCAGGCGGGCCGACGCAGGATCTTCTCAGCGGACTTCAGGGAAGCCAAGCCAGCACACCGTACAAAGACATCGCTGCCCTATTTATTATCCCCGTAGGCACTACTCTCATTTGTCTCTTTCATTTGCGTCCATCCCTCAGTTGCAGTCACAATTTCCTTGAAAGTTGAGGCTTTTTAGCAACCATGCAACTGCCAAAATTAGCCGTCAAAGTCTTGATGTGCTTGACTTTTACTGCCACGTTTCTGTATCCATTCTGTCCTGCTCCACAATTCCCACCGCAGCACCTGCCCAGTCTCACATTCTGCAGCCACATTATCCAATTCTCATCTCCAGTATTCTTCCCATGGCATTTTCTCATCCATTTAGTCATCCGCTTAGTGTTATCTCACTATCTGTGCAGTCGTTGTTAGTTTCTCACTGAATACTCAGTCGTTAAAGAATATTTTTGTCATCTATCAATCTTTGTACAAGCACACACATAAGATATCGTTCCTAGGTCTAAGGCATCACTCAGCATCCGGGATGGCATCTAAGCCCTGCAAAGACAAATTTGGTCAAGAAAGATGAGAGATGATGTGTTTGTGACTTGATGAACGTAGGCATCGCCGGTGATGGTCATGTCGCGGGTGACGAAGCCGACTCTGTGGAAGCGGTCCATAGCGCGCTGTGACACCTGGCCATTATTTGCCTCTTAAGGGAGGGAGCTGAAGGAGTGGGGGAAGAAGGAGAGGAAGTGGAGGGGAGTAGAAGGAACATGGCCGTTGCAATCGATGTAGTTGCGCAGGGGATAGAGGCCGAAGGTGAAGGCCAGTGGGATGGCCGCCGTTATGCACCAGGATGGCAGCACATTCCACCACATTCCTCAGCTTATCCACTGCACCGATTCAACAGGAGAAAATGCTGAAGAGGATGGGAGATGATCAGATGTATGGCTAGGGTGAAGCATTTGGGCGCGCAAGGATGCGAATTTAGGCGGGAGTTTGAAACAGGTCATTTGGTATCTACTTTTTCTACTTGCCACACAAACTAAGTAAGGTATCTATCAGTATTTATTTTCCAAATAAAACACAATCTTAAGCTTTCTCTGGAGTAAAACAACAAGCGAATGAAACGCCATAATTTGAGCACTAGGGATTTTTGAAAGATTGAGTATTTTTTAAACTTTTATTTTTTAAGCCTAAAGAATTTCTGTGACTTAAATTTTGGAATCTAACCAATTGATATATCGGCCATGTTAGGCCAGGCCGGGAAATTAGATTCCAAAATTTTGCCAAAAATCAAATTTTAGGTTTTGACATCTTATAAAATATCTTCCACAAAATAAATAAAGCTGGTTGTCCGGATCAGATTGCAGAAGCCTCTGAGCAGTATGCTTCCATTAGCATGGATGAACTTTATGGCATATTGACAATGAATGATGAGCAAACCTGAAGGAAAGAACGGTCATTTCAAAAGGATGAAACACGCTGAGCAACTGGACAAGCCAGGGTAAAAGACGCGGGGCATGAATTCCCTTCCTCATCCATCCAAACAGCAGACCTCATGAAGATTCAAAGCTATAATCAAACGGGCGAAGAACAGCGCGACTTTGATTCTCTGATTGAACTCACGCATAAATTAGGAAGAAAATACAGGACTTCAGCAGAATTCGGCATTACAATCGGCAAGCTAGACCCATGCTCTGCAGCCAACTAAGTCTTACTGTCCTCAGTTATCAGCAGTTGCACCTCCCCTCATGCACTTACTTGCTTAAGAAGAGGGAAATGGAGGAGGGTGAAGGATGATGGGACTAGAACAGGACATTTATACATGGAAAAATCAGGGATTCAACGTCAAACGGTTCAGGGCAATGGAAGCAGGATGCTGGAGTGGCGGTGGGGGGACTTGAAGGGGGGTTGGTGGGCTAGAGGCGAAAGGAGCTCTATCACAGGGCAGTAGAATCCGTATGCTTCGCTAGTGGAACAGGGAAGCGATGGGTAAAAAAGGGAGGGGCTGAGGCTGAAAAACTCATCCACATATCAACAGCTTTCATCACAGGCCATGAGTCAGTCCACCACCGATGCCAGACCCGCCTTCCTTCCCGCCGGCCAACAGCCACTGTCTCTCAGCAGTACAGATAGGTGACAGGACAGGAGGAAGAGTCGCGATTGGGAGAAGCAATTAGCGAATGCCTAGGCGTCCTCCTCGAACTGTCGATTCAACGACGCCTCTGAGCCTTCGTATCTCCTCTACAATTCTTTCTCGGCTTATGAAAGACGCGAAGGCTGAGCAAAGAATAAAATGAGAGGGTAAAAGAATGCGTGAGCGGTGCTTGAGAGAAAGAGGAGTGAGGAGCAGAGAAGAAGCCTAGACGTGCTCTACCTGACCAACAAGGGCCTCCTGTGAGCGGGGCATGGGGACGCCGAGGTGAGCGTGGTGTCCCCCGTGTCCGGCTGCAATCAGCTCCCCCTCCATCTGCTTCCGTTGCAGCTTTCGCTTGTTCAGCGAGGGGCCTTCAAATCCTCTTGTTCCTTTGTCAGAGAGGGGAGAGGAGAAGGGGAACCAATGAAGGAGAGGAAGACGGGGAGGAATACGAGCCCATGAAGCGCGCCGATGATGACGATGCAGAGGTACATGCGGAAGTAGAAGACCTGGAAGATCTGGGAGTGGCTGAACGCCAGCACCACGATCCCCCCGAACTTGGTCAGCGTTATCCCGCTCAGCACCTAACATCCCACACCATTAGAGTACGTTCTTGGATGAGGCTTGGTGAACCGAGCTGCCCATGGTGGACAAGGCCTCACGACACCGCTCCACCCTGCTCGGCCGTACACTGGCTGCGAAGGCCCGCACTATGTGAGCACAGAACTCCACACTGATACCCACCGCCTCAAAGGTTGCTTGGATGAGGGAGGGGATGTTTGAGAAAGGGACGAGATTGACGAGACCATGACGAGATTGACGAGGGAGACGGCGTTGAAGCTGATGTTCCACCAGTACATGAGGCCGATGAGGTTGATGAGGATCATGGTGATGGTGATGGTGGTGAGGATGCCGGACCAGGGGTCGAGGCCGAGGAGGAGGGAGGTGACGAAGAAGATGGCGATGATTGACATGCTCAGCTGCAGCGCCGCGTCCTTGGCCAGCGTGAGGTACTGCTCGTAGAAGACGTAGAAGATGCTGTAGGCGAAGACCTCCACTTGGGCCTTGTGGCTGCGGTTGGCGTTGAGGGTGGCGGCGATGTTGGCGCTGATGTTCTCCGCGTTCTCCAGGGCCGCGATGTAGTCCGCGCTGGACTTGAGCGGCGTGTGATAGGTCATGAAGTAGGAGCCCTGGATGGGCGATGCCCCGTAGTCCCCGCTGAAGGACAGCGCGGCTTGATAGGCCGCGTGCCCGCTGCAATTCCACCTCTCACTTGTCTAGCAAACAAAGGATGAATTGAATTGGCGGGAACCCTTTGGCACATTTGAGACTGGGATTGTCGTGGAGGAAGTCGTTGAGGAAACTTCGGAAGGCTTCCTCGGACGGCCGACCCTGCTCATACTGATCCACACAGCTGTGACAGGTGTCATTGGCGTCTGCAATTGAACTGCCAGATGTGAAGGGCTGCAGGCAAAAGTGGGGTTAGGCTAAGAGAACCAGTAGAGGGGCAGAATGTGACGTTGTCCTCGCGTACACGACAACAGGCACTGTCCTTGGAGGGGCGGAGCCAGTCGATGTAGTCGTCTAGCCAGTTGCTCACAGGCTGGGCCACGTAGGAGCGGTTCTTCCACATGGCGGCCTGTGCGATCTGCGTGCCGAGGCTGTAGGCATCGCAGCCAGAACCTCCACAGAGCAGATTCTGCGAGGCCTTGTCGGCATAGTCGTACTTGCCCTGCCAGAGAGCTTCAGATGAGGCAATGGGAGGAAGAAATGTGTTGGTACCTTGACGACGAAGTAGACGGGCGGCCCGACGCTGAGGTAGTCGTTGAGGGCGTTGAAGTAGCGGAGGACGTAGGAATCCTCGGGCATGCTCAGGCTCTGGTCCAGCCCCAGCTCGATCTTGTCCACCACCGACACCGAGGCGCACAGCCACCCACTGAAGATCAGCACCTACCATTCACCCACCTTTCACTCTCCTCCCCTCTCTAGAGCAACAGTGCCAGACCACAGCGAAGCGGACGGGGCGGGCGGTGACGAAGGGGGTGTAGTAGTCCCTGAAGATGGCGTAGAGGAAGCCCTCTGAGTCGTTGCTCTGGGGCTGGAGGCGGGGCCAGCAGAAGGGCTCCATGCGGCCGCTCTCCTGGCGTCGGAGGTCCAGTGTGAAGACGGCCAGGAAGCAGGTGATCTGGAGGAAGAAGTCGAAGGCGATCGCCAGCGCCGCGTACAGACTGCAGGGAGGAGGATTGTGGGGAGGGTTTGGAGGATTGGATGGGAGAACCTGAAGGTGCGGACGGCGGGCATGGAGCTCATGGCGCCGAGGAAGAAGCAGAGGGCCTCTGCCGATGAGCTGAGCAGCATGGAGGGAATCACTTCGCCGGAGATCTGCCCAATGCGCTCTTCTAGTGGCCGATCTTTCGACCGCAAGTCTCGCTGGCAATCACTCGCTTTGGGTATTCAGATGGAGATGGGAAGGAAGAGAGCTGTGATACCTGATAGGCTTGGACGAAGATGAAGATGTTGTCGACGCCGACGGCGAGGACGAGGAAGGGCTGGACCTCCAGGATGATCATGGTGGCCGGGATGCCCGCGAAGGCGTACACTCCTATGGAAGCCGCCACCGACAGACCCACGATCACCACGCCCAGCAGTCCAAGCACTATCTTCGATTGTACCTGCAGACCAGGGGCTCATTGGTGGAGGAAGGGAGAGGGAATAGAAGGAAGCAACGAGTAGGTATCCGAGGTTGTTGCGGTAGACGTTGTACTGGCCGAGTGCGAAGACGATGTAGCCGAACATGAAGAAGTAGGAGATGGCGACGGTGAAGGCATCGCTCTCGCTCTCCCGCTTGATCTCGTCCTGGATGCTCCGCTCGCTGTTGTAGTAGAGCCTCATCTTCCCGTCACTCTTCCACTCTTTCAGTGTTCGGATGAACTCCGCCTCCCAGGCTTCGGCTGCTGCGTTGTCTGCCTGTAGGTGGTGGGCAAGGTATGAGGAGAAGAGGGAGGAAAGGTAAGTGTAGGTGAGTGTGTGACGTGGTTGAGGTTGTTGTTGACGACGAAGGTGATGACGATGGCGGTGGCCTGGGTATAGTTGCTGCCCTTGAACCCGCCCAGCACCACGTACGGCATCACGGGCCCCCCGAAGGAGCCCAGACAGCTCATGTGCATGTTGATGTCGCTCACCTAAACAACTTTTAATGGCTGTCATTTGGGTGGTGAGGGGCTAAAAATTCACCTGGGTAGGGCCGTGGACGCAGGACGTGATGTGATCCAGCCATTCGATTTCGTTGCCGAACTCGTCCTCGATCACTTTGTCCAGATTCCCCTGGTCGTTCTGCAGTCATACTTCGTGAGGCTTTTCAGTGCAGTTAGATGAGGTGGGCTGATTTGACCTGGAACCAGTTGAGGGGGCTCTGAATGGTGCAGTTTCGGTTGTTCGGGTAGAGTGGCTGGAAGCAGATGTCTTCTAGCGTCACATTTCGCCCCAGCTCCTCCACATCGACCACCAAGCCCGCCAGCTTGTTTTGCAGGGCCAGAACCTGCAAATAGGCCGCCTTTTTCTATTTTTGTGTTAGTATTATTGTTTTTGTTCTTTTCAGGAGTATTTTTAGGCGAGGGTTCAGGTAGGGTGACTCTGATCGATGAGAGCAGGCGGGGAGTAGAAAGAACAGAAGAGTTCATGCATAGAGAAGTACGTCTCCGTGCGTCAGAATGCCTAGCTGGTTGGGGCACTTCTATCGGTCAATCATTGCATTTGGATAAAAACAAACAAGGCTTCGGCGCTAAATAAGGAAACGGGAGAGCAAGGAAGGCGTACCTCGTGCAGAAATTCCTTATGGAAGACGGGTCCCCAGACCTCTTCCACACTGGTTCGCCAGTTCGTCCGGTCCCACAGCTTCTGGTCCGTGGGCACCACGATCACCTGCTCCGTCCGATAGAACGGCCTGCCCAATTCCAGCACTCTCACTCCACCCTCAGATCAAGACGTGGGGGCATTGAATGAACCCAAAGTGCTGATCGAAGTAGTCCTTCTGGAGGCGGTTCTTGCTGCCAGGACTGGACCAGAGCTCCACAGGGTCGGTGGTGAAGCGAACGTGGATAAGCCCCAGGGAGCAGATGACGGCGGGCAGGAGGCCGAGCAGGATGACAAGGACCGGGCGTCTGGTGGTGAACACGCCCCAGGCCTCAAAGAGGGCCTCCAGGCGGGCCTCGGCCCAGGCCCCCAGGCGCTCCCAGAGCCAGATCTCGTCCTCGGCGACGAGGGGGGCGGCGTAGAAGCCTTCCTTCCGCTCCTCCTCCTCCGGACAGCCTGGAGCAGGGCAGAGGCTGTGCTGGACGCCCCCTCCCTCGCCCGACCCACCTTGCATGCTGAAGTCGCTGAGGCAGGCCCCCAGCAGAGGGGATGGCTCACCTCCTCGCCCTCCTCCGCCTCGCCCCACCACCAGCGCCCGCGACAGCCCGCAGGCCGTGAACACCGCCACTCCGCCCGCCAGCAGCACCAGCACCACCAATTGGCCCTCCCAATGTTCACTGCTCTGCTCTGGTCTGGCTGAGAGGGAAAGAAAGCCGCCAACGACGTGCATGTTCAGAACGCCCCTTCCGTCGTCCGGCGGCGGGGGGTAGGGCGGGAAGACGGGGCAGGCCTCCACGCAGTCCAGACAGGAGCAGGCCAGCCCCTCCGCGTCGATGGCCTTGTTGCAGGGGTAGATCGTCTCGTTCATCCACTTCTTGCTGCTGCCCTGGGACACCTGAAGAGACGGGGTGCTGGGAGAATGGAGCCGTGAATGGAGGAGAAGGGTTCAACGGATAGGTTGAAGTTGATCTGGAAGGGGACGAGGGAGTTCTCGGCCTGGTCCCCGAGGTAGCGTAGCCAGGCGTCCGGCGTGCACTTGTCGATGCTGCGCCCGCAGACCAGCTCTATGGCCAGCTGGTTGCTGCCTGCCCCAATCACACACACCTCTTTCAGGCCAGCTGGAGCAATGAGAGGGAACCAGGAAACTGGACGCTCTTGCAGGAGTTGTACATGCCCCACTGGTAGTGCGGCGCCAGGTAGTAGTTGATGCCGTCTATGTAGGTGCGATTGGTGGCGGGATTTTCGGCCGTTTTGATGACCTGGACCTCTTCTGGCCTATTCCCTGCTCCAATCTCTGACTAATAGGCCAACCTCGATGAAGTCCCGCTGATCCGGAGCGCAGGTGGAGGAGCACCAGAGCTCGGCAAAGTTGCGGAAGCAGGCTGGGCAGCGATCGAACACCTGCCGCGGCACGCTCATGCTCTCGTAGAAGACCTCCACCTGTTCTGCATCGCAGCAGAGCTCAGGGTACTCTGCAATCCCCTCTTCCTGCAGCCCCCTTCCAACTGCCAGGCCGCCTAACTCTGCCCCTGGGCGAGGCCTTGGAGGAAGCGGGGACAGAGCTCCTGGAGCTTGTCCAGCTTCTCGGTGAGGGGTAGAGGGGCGGTGTCGTTGAGGCAGTTCTGGCGGCTTCCATCTGGCTTTTCGTTGCAGACGCCGTACCAGACGCAGCGCGGCTGACTCTGACCCGGTAGGAGGCCAGGGCCGCCCAAAACCCCTGCCGCCAGCAGTAGCAGGCGTCCCCACATAGTTCCCCAACTCTCCTTACCTGCCCATACACTCACTCATTGCCTCGCGCTCAAAGGAGAGAAGCTTCGCGGCTAATCAGGCCTCCAAGGGACGGGATGGAAAAGTGGGCAGGCCGCTTTGCGGAGATTGCTCAGGTGCTAGGGAACAGAGCGCCAATGCCGATGCGCCATTTTAATTGCCACGCCTTTGCCGCTACGACACTTGAGCTTAAAGTGGGCTTGGCATTGGCCTGACTTGAGTGGTGTGACTTCTAACTGCTGGGAAAAGGGGTGGTGCCAGATGATATGATATGGGGCTGGAAATGAGAGCTGGGGAAGGCGGGAGTTGGAGTGTGGTGCAATCAGGCCAGGCGCCACTCCTTCCGCTCACGCCCAAAAGGCAAAGGGGCAAAGGGTCTAAAAAGAAGGATGGGGAGTCGGCGAGAAAGGAGCTGTGATCAGTCAGTTGGGGGGCCAAAGGCGGACTAGAGAAGTGGGCTTGGAGTTGGGGGGCTCTAGGGGGCAGGGCTGTGAGGAAGCGGCAGAGAAGATCTGGCGTTCCCAGTGCACGGATCGATAGGGAAAAGGGAGGGTTGAGGCGGTGGAGGGAAAGGGAGAGAGAGTGGGGGTAGAGAGAGGGGAAAGCAGTGTGCAAGGGGTTACCGACGGGCGCGCTCCCTCTCTCCAGCCTGCAGCGGAAGGGGGCAGGGAGGAGGCAAAAAGGGGAGCTCCTTTTTTCCACCCCGCCTCCTCCAAGACTGCCCAAGCCTCACCTTCACGCAATCTGCAAAGCCGGCCCACGCAATACCTACTCCGCACTGGGCCCATCTCTTCTACTGACAGGGAACGGCAGAGCCTGAAAGTTGCCTCTGCAAATGGCAGCGGGCTGAAGGGGGTCAGGGGGGCTGAGGAGGGAGGAGGGAGGAGGGGGACTGGAAAAGAGCGGGTGTCTGAGCAAATTTGCCGGCGGGAGACGAGAAAGGGGGGCGCGAAAAGGCCTGGTCAGTCCAAGGGGCCGCAGAACAAACAGCGGACTCCTCCCACCCCAGACAGCCGCTCAGACGCCCCATTGGCCAATCCCCTTACGCCATTTACGAGCCCAGCAGCCCCGCTCATCTGATCAGTGAAGCGTGAGCGGAAAGCAAAACGGTGAAAAACGGAGGGCAAAATCAGTCTTGCATCAAACTGGCCGGCTGAAGGATGGTGGGCAAAAATGTGCGGCATTCCCTCCTGTCCAATCTCCACCCAGCCCAGCCCAATCTTTGCCTGACTTTTTCCTGCCTCCCTTCCAAAAGGCCAGGCCCAGTTCATGGCGAGCAGTTATTATCTGATGCATATTTGCCATCGCTGACAATTCCAACAGCAGAATACCCGTCAATTCAGTGAGTCGAAAAAATGATCATCTGCTGCAAGAAGAATGGGGCGTTTTCCGAAGCGTGTGTGTGGCAAGGGGTGTTTTGGGGTGAGGCGTCTAGGATGAGTCACAGATGTGTGCCAGCAGATGTGCACTGGCCCTTCCGCTCACCTCAGCGCCAAGGTCAGCGCACCGTCACGCTGCTTTCAAACGTGCTTTTTGGCAACAGCGCGGCCTATGTGGGGGGCTCGGCGAAAGAGCGGAAGCAGCCACGCCCTCCCCTTTTGAAAACACACACGGGGAGGAGGATGGATGAAGGGATGGAGGAAGGGGGTGGAGGAAGGGGTAGGGGAAGAAGGGGGTGGTGGGAAGGAGCGGAGGAGGAGGACAGGTGGGAGTGTAAGTGGGGAAGGAGCAGGGTGGAAAGGTGAAGGTGAAGGGGCCAGAGAAGGCTCAATGGAGGCCACTAACCGCCCTCGCTCTGACCATCAAACCCTGCCACTACGGTAGGTAGACCTCTCATATCGCCACAACTCAGCCATGCCCCAGCTTTATTATTAATTGTGCTTTTTATAAGCATCGTACTTCTGCCATTTAATGAAAAGGTTAAAATGAGTTTTCCCAAGGGATTTGAAGTGGGCAGTGGGCTCTTCTGACTTTACCGGAATCATTGTTTCGAGGTGTGATGAGAGGCAGGTATTGTGAAAAAATGGGGGGCTGATATATTTTATGACTGTTTTATCTGGGCTTTCATCTTATATCCATTGTGCAAAGCTTGTAGCGAAACATGTTTGCTATGAAAATGCGTAAACAGCATTTTTTTGCCATTATATATATTTTCGCTTTATAAAAACTGACACTTTATAATCTGCTTTTATTTTATTTGCACTATGGCGAATAAATAAAAGATATGATTGTTACATCTTGCAAACTTTCTATGGCAAGCTGCCTAAGTACGCGGTGAAGCCCTAAATAAATATTTACCCTCATACTTAAAGAACCCCGATTTTAGCGACTTCAGAAACTAGCTTGCTTTGAAACTACTTCGAGGCGCAACATTAGCTTCACTAGACCAAACCATCACTTGACTGCACAAATCACAGTTTCCGACAAAAAAGGCTCTTGACCGATCGCCAGTCGATCTGCTTTGTTTTTTAATAGTCATTGCTCCGCCGGTTCATCGGCAGCTGAGACATGGGCTGTTGCGTGCATTGAATGTTGGTCCTGGGTCTTCGACAAAGCAGAATCTGGCGGATGTCGGGGTGAAAGAATCTGGCAACACCCAGCCAGATTGTAGCCCAGTGAAGGAGGTGGACAGGGCTGAACCCGAAAATGACAAAGTTGGCGATGGAGTTGAGCGCCGTGATCTGGTAGAGGATCTCCTTGGCCGTCCAAATGCTCTCGCCCTCCAGCCCCGCCGCGTCCAGGTAGCGGATGACGGAGTGCGGGATGACGTAGGTGCAGAATGTCATCCCCGTCGCCGCCCCTGAGCCCCATCCATCACACATGGGCTGGGAATTGGCTGTGAGGCTGAAAGAGCACCGACGAGCTTGGTGAATCGATTCTGGCGCTCCAGATTGATGTCGCGCAGGGACTGCGGCAGGCTGGCGATGTAGACGCGGTAGAAGAGGATGGCCAGGCCACAGAGCAGACAGCTCAAAGAGCCGCACACCAGCTGCACCCCCGTTTGCAGCCAGGCATAGCTGCACACTTTCCTTTCATTCCACTCACCCTCTGAGGGAGAGGGATTGGGGAGAGGCAGAAGCTTCCAAGAGGCATGAACCATGGGATGGCGTCGGATGTGTAACAGACGTCGGACACGCTGTTGGTGCGTTCGGTGAGGAAATAGGACAGAAGACCCATCAGGAAACAGGAGCACAGGGCGTAGGAGAACACTGCCGTCAAAGCTCGCTTTGCATACCTCAATTTTGGCCAGTAATGAGTGAACCAAGGAAGAAATGAGCTCTCTCAAATGACGTCAAGGTAAGGCCTCCGTAGTAGATGTACCAGCGAACAGCTATCAGACGATCCACCGACATGACCACCTTTCAAAACACCTCCAACCATTTGCATGCGCCTTATGAACTCGGCCAACACCATCATGAGAGCAGCCGCTTGCGAGCCGATGATGAAGAGCGGCATCTTGAGACGCTTAAAGCCTAGAAGGCAAAATAGTTGAAATCTTTGAAAGGCAATGAGCGCCCAGGACACTGCCAGGGAGCTGTGAGGCGGACCGGCTCGCCCCTGGCCAGTCGATAGGCGTCCTCCAGCGAACCTTCCAGCACACCCCCTCCTGTCAACCCCCAGCTTCAATCCTCGGCCTGGCTCCCTCCTGTCCGGACCATAAATGAGGTCGCCCAGAGCCATTCCGGCCATCAGCACAATCTCCCGCCGCCGTCGCAGGCGTCGATTGACCAGAATCACTGTCAACAGCAGCGTACTCCCGCAGACCTGCCACATCACCGCCCATCTCGTCATGCAAAGCAGCAGATTCGGTTGCCATGCAAAGGCCGGCCAGGATGTTGAGGACGTCCAGGATAGCCATGCCGACAGCTTTCAGGGGGCTATTGAGGAGGGAGGGACTCTGCTGAGAGCCTCGGTCTGGCTAATGAGCTCCTTTCTGCCCATTCTGCCTCACGGCAGGTGAGAAGGAAGGTAGCTTCTGCTCCAAGGCCGATTTTAGTTTTTCTTTACCTCCAGGGTTACCGCCGGGGCACAATCATCCATCATCATATCAATAACTCACGCTTCTCGGACACGGTGGGGACGAAATTCACCTGCAAACAGAAATTAAGATTTGGTCAACCAAGCCTATGACTCAGTGAACCGAAAAGCGAACATCAAGAAAGATATCGTTCGAAAGGAAACTTCAACACAATACTGAGAGGGCAAAAATCGGCAAGGGGGCAAAAATCGTTTTCTGATGGCAAAAATGGAAAAGTACAGTCATCGAAAGCAGGCACATATGCTATGAATTGCATGCAGACATGCAAGATGTATCGTTTGTTGTTTTTGGCTACTTCTGTTTTATACTCTCCACATTTCTAAATCTAAATCTAAACCTAAGCTCTCTAAATCTAATCAAAGCCACGGGTACGATATCCATTGGTTACCTTGACTACAGATTAAAGCTTTTGTGCTCAATTGATACCCCCTTCAATCGATTCTCAAGCGGACTTGACTAGCTGCTTTTATCCCCATTGCTCGCTAATTATATGGCTCACCCTTACTCTAGTTAATAAGCATTTTTTGGCATTTTAATTTCATTTAAGATTCCCTGTCCAGGATATTCACCTATTGCTTTAGAAATGTATTTGGAAAATCTTTGGTAGCTAAGGACGCGTAACGGTTTAACTGCTATTTTACCCTGAAGGATGTTTCCACCTTTTTCACCTTCTTCCTTTCCCACAATTGGCTTACAAGGCCTTATTTGCCCTTCCTAGACTCGCATGATCCCTATCAATGTTTTTATTGATGTTGCTGAGAAAGCTTGCGAGGTAGATGCCTTTTAAGGCATTTCATTTTTAATATAATGTTGGAGGAAAATTTATTTTTACGTTTTTTTCGTTTTTGCTAAATATTGATAGGGACGTGTTTTCTGATCTCTATTCCGAAGACCGCATCCAGTTTAGTGATTTCTAGCCTCTACAGTGACCTCAAACAAAATCATTTTTTATAAAGTTAATTTTAAGATGTTCAAAAATGTTCAAACTGCACCCCAAATTTCTTTTCAGCTCGTAGCGGAAGTCTTAAGCTTCAATTTCATCTCGTAACACAACTGAGCTCGCTAAAGAAATTGAATCACAATAAACAATATTTCTCCACTTTGTGCATTTTTAACCAGTAAGTAAGCAATGTAATCTAATATACAATGTACATTGTAATCCAAATAAATTTTCCTGAAAAAATATTGAGTAGATCTAGTCTAGAGTTATAACTGTTTGAAATCATTCGCAAAATCATTCGTGAAATCATTCGGTCAAATCCTTTCAATCATTTGAAATCATTTGAAATCATCAAATCAACACTCCCACGGTATGCGGTTTGAAGGCTGATAAATGAAGACGACATAAGAAATTGTATTTATAACTGGCGATGAATGATGAATCCTCGTTGTGTTTTGGTGTTAGCAGTTTGCGGTGCCTGCAGCATTTTCGTTGTTCTGAACTGGTCTGAGCAAGCAGCTATCCTTGACGCCCTGCTTCAGCTTCAGCGCCCCTATTTTCCCAAATCAACAGGTTTCCCACTTCTCAATTTTCCACTATAGATTTGAACTGACCTCTGAAAAACGACAGAGCTAAAAGTGACAAAAGTGCCGCAGAATTCTATATGCTTACTAAAATGTCTTTTAGCATTGAGCGGGCTAAAATTGGTAAAAGCAGGGTCTACCAAGGCATAGCAACTTCTTCTAATGCGGAAAATCGTACAGCCTGCAACCGAACGTCGGGAGGCCTTGATCCCTCCCCTGGAGCTGCGGAGTGGAAGCGGGGCTCTTGGCCTGATCGGCTAGCTGTCTTCCGACAGAGCACCTACCTTGTCCAAGCCTACGCCGACCCGCGAGTCCTCCCTCCGTCCACACCCATTCCTACCTCTTCTACCTCCTACTTCCGCACCCAATTAACCTCATTTCCAGGCGAGTGCGAGTGGTGGCCTTCAGAGAGCCTGGCCTCAGCTGTCGACTGCGCTGCCGGCTGGGACCCTTGCAGGCCCAGGTAGACATGGGGTTTCTAGCAGAAAGTGAAGACAAGTAGAGGGGATGAGGAGGATTTGCAGATGTCCTGTGAGCCGTGCAATCTGAGCCGGGACTACGGGGGGCGGGAGATGATTGACGGCTACTTCCTCGACTGTCCACTGGACCCCTTCACAGAGCGCCCTGCCAGCATTCAAATAGCCTCTCCAGAAGCCTGCATGGAGGTTCTCGGCAGCTTCTTCAGCTCCAAATAACCCAGTCTGCTGTCAGTTGGGGATAGTGTACCCTGAGCAGAAGTGGAGCTTCGGTGCCTGTTTGGGCCCAGTGCACAGGAGGCCGGGCATTGGAGAGGCAGAGGCGGTGGAAAGATTACGCCGACACCTTGCCTATGCTCGATTTGCTGGTTCTTCCTCTTCCGCTTTTACACCTTTCTTTTGCAAAAAACTGTTCTCCCGACTAAAGGTGTGGAAAAGGTCGTGGTGTACGCGTACAGTTTATCGATCGCTGAAGAAAAGGTGCTGAAATCTTTTGGCGACTTCATTCGCTTGGTGCCCTGGCCGAAACTGGACCAGCTGCTGCCTGAAGAATTTTTCGGTAGGTTCGTTTCCTGACCTTTTTTGTTGTTGTCTTTGGGTGCTTGTTACTCAGCTGGAAAAAGCTTGACAGAGAGCAGCCGTATGCACTACATGGGCCAGACGACGATGCTGGCGGACTGTCTGATGCAGCAGGTGGCCGCCCGCGCTGCTTTCACTGCCTTTGCAGACAGCGACGAGTTCTTCTGGATCAACAATGCCTCCGTTTCTTCTCCCTTTCCCTCTGGCCTCTTCTTGAGGGGCTTAGGTGGGTTGGGTAGGGCAAGGCAGGCTGGCTGCTGGACTGGCTCCGTCTCCGCAGCACAGATGAGGCCGCCTTCTGCTTTCAGCACCAAGCCGCCGCCCCTTTCCGTCTGGCCGAAGCTGGACAGCCTCACGGCTTTTATTCTCTCCCTACCTTTCAACCAGGCAGCCAATCAAGACTCTATTTTCAGTGAAACTTCTGGCGGGAAATACACTGGATGGAGTGAGCCTAGAGCCAAGGAGCAAAGTCATCATTCGTCCAGTCCATACTTTATTTTCCGATATCTTGAAAGAGTTTGAAAGTATAATATATAATCTATAGATGCAGACTGGCATGGCGACGACGCACTCCGTGAAAACGCTCATTTCTGGCCGGTGAGTGGGCTATAAAGACTGGATGCAGAAGTGAAGTGTCTTTGGCGTCAGATCAGTGAAGCTGTGGAGGAAGGTGGGCTATCTGGTGCATATGCGTCATGACTGGGCCAAAGTGGAGAATCTCAGCAACTGGGAGAACGCTGATTTCAGCCGTCTTTTCACCAAAGCCACTTCTCTTTGAGTCATCCCTTCACCATATTTACTACCAATGCTTTTAGTTTGTGTTTGTAGGAAATGAAGTTTGATTAGGCGGGCTTTCTGGTCTTGCACGGCCAGGGCCCGCGCAACCCCCACCGCCCTCCTCTCTCTGGCTTGATTCGAGCTTCAGTTGATATAAAACTTTCTCCAAAAAGCAAACCGAACCACGACGCAACCCAACATGGAGCCAACCACGGTCTTCCGGCGGGAGGACTAGGACGTGGACTCCTACCAGGGCATCAGGCACCGCTTCATCACCGGCTGCAACGGCAGCGGCGACAAGCACAAGGACAGCAACTTCAGCAACGGCTCCAGTCGCCTCCTACACCTCGCCCTCATCCTTCCATCCACTCTCCAGCTTTGGGAAAGCGTTGGCGGTGATTCTAGAGCCATCCCAGGCCTAGATCACCACTCCCTTGCCGTGTGTGCTTTGTGTCTTTTGTTGGGTTCTTTGGGGTGCCTGGTGAGTTCCAGCAGAGCAACGGCCTGGAGGACCATCTACAGCGCCTTCCACGATGGTTTTGCTGATGAGGTCTTTGGCCGTATCCGTCATGATCTCCCGGGGGGCCCCATGACGGGCGATGACTTCCGTGAACAGGAAGTCGGCGACCGTGTCAGACTTGATATCCGGCACGGCCTTTGCCTCCACCCACTTGGTGAATCCATCGACGGCGGCGATGATGTATTTGTTGCCGTCTTCTGTCAGCGGAAGTGGCCCCATGCAGTCCAGTTCGATGCGGTGGAATGGGGGTCCTACGCGCAGCGGCACCATCGGAGCCACCGGAAGCTTACCCCGGGTTTTTGTCTGGTCGCAGGTCTGGCAGGCGAGGATGTGTGCGGTGACGTCCTTGACCATCGATTCCCACCAGTAGTAGCGACGCAACCGGGACAGGGTCTTGGCGATTCCTAGGTGGCATCCCAGCAAGTCGTGGTGTTCCCCCATCAGGAGTGTGATGAGTGAGGTGGGCACCACCGTGGGTCGCTGGGTGGCTCCTGGGTTTGGCTTGCGTCGCATCAGCAGGCCTCCCAGCCCGATGATCATTTCCTGTGCCGCCTTCTTCACTCGCGCTGCTTCCTGTGGGTGCGAGGGCAGTTCTCCTGTCAGGATCCAGGCTATGATAGCCCCTAGCCATGGGTCCACGCCCTGTTCTTTTTTGAAGCGAGCGTCCAGCCACACTATTGGTGGTCTATCTTCCAGTATCGGGTGTCCCGGTCCCTGGTCCAGGAACGGAAGTCCTCCCTCCCCTTCATAGGGGTCCTCTGGGGGCTCCTCCGGGTCGGTTCCTGCTGGGACCGTTTCCTGAGGCGGCTCTGCATCCGGGGGGGTTCCTGGCCGTTCTGCTGCTCGTCGTTGTGCTCTGGTTAATGCCTGGCACTGATTGGTTAGCTCTTCCTTGGGCGGGGGCGCGCCTTGGATGAGGCGACTCATGGCGTCAGCGTTGGCATTTTCCTTGCCCTTCCGATACTTTACTTCGAAGTCGTACTCGGCTAGGCGCAGTCCCCAGCGTTGGAGTCGGGGTGAGTCTGTGGAGGTGATGAGGATGGACTTCAGTGGGCTGTGGTCAGTGACTAGGTCGAACTTCCGGCCCCACAGGTAGTCCTTGCACTGGAGGATACAGAAGACCGCCGCCAGCGTTTCCTTTTCCACCGTGCTGTACCTCGTCTCCACATCGGTCAGTGTCCGACTCATGTAGGCGATTGGCCGTTCTCCTTCCGGGTGTTTCTGACTGAGGACTCCCCCGATGGCGTATCCGCTGGCGTCGGTGTGGAGTGTGAAGTGTTTGTCGAAGTCCGGGTAGGCGAGCACTGGCGCGTCCATCAGCCTCGTGGTCAGGGCCCTGAAGGCCGATTCTTCCTTCAGGCCCCACTCCCAGTCCTTCTCCTTCTTGAGCAGTTGGTAGAGGCAGAAGGCTATCTGGGCGTAATCCTTGATGTGGCGTCTATAGTAGTTGACGAGCCCGAGGGCGGACATGAGCTCCTTCTTGTCCCGGGGTGACGGTAGTTCCTGGATGGCCCGAACCTTTTCGGCGTTGGGAGCGATCCCTTCAGCGCTCAGGGTGTGGCCCAGGAAGATGACTTGTTTTTTGCAGAACTGCACCTTCGCTGGCTTGGCCTTCAGGTTGAACTGGCGCAGTCTGTTGAGGACCTTGGCGATGTCCTGCAGGTGCGTGTCGAAGTCCTGGGAGAAGATTAGAAGGTCGTCGATGTAGCAGAGGCAGAAGTCGTACTGGAGCTGGGCCAGGACATGCTCCATGGTTCTAGCATAGCAGGCAGGGGCGTTCTTGAGGCCGAACGGGATTACCGTCCACTCGTACTGGCCCCACATGGTGGAGAACGCCGTCTTGGGGATGGCCGACTCGGCGAGTCGAAGCTGCCAGAATCCTGAGGCCATGTCCAGGGAGGTCCAGTACTTGGCCTTCCCTACTGAGTCCAGTAGCTGCGTGATCAGGGGCAGCGGATACTGTTGCTTCCGGGTCACGGAGTTCAAGGCCCGGTAGTCGATGCACATCCGGAGGGTGCCGTTCGGTTTCTTCACTAGCACCATAGGGCTGGACCATGGGGAGCACGAGGGCCGGATTATGCCCTTTTTCTCCATCTTGGTCAGCTCCCGTTTGACTTCCTCCCTTGCTGTTTCGGGGATCCTGCTCAGTCGTGAGACTATGGGGGCTGTGTCCCCTGTGTCTATCTCCATCTCTCCCACGGTGCACTGGCCTAGGTCCATGCTGCTTTTGGCGAAGCAGTCCCTGAATTCCCATATCAGATCCTCCAGTCTCCTCTTCTGACTGGGTGTGAGGTGGGCCTGTTGCATGGGTTTCTCCCCTTCCTCTTCCGATTCCTCATCCGGTTGGCTCTTGTCCCCCCATGGGAATAGCTGTAAGAGCTCCTCCTTCGTTAAAAGAAGATTATAAGGTGTGGTTCCTCCACCTGGCCCACGAGGTATTCTGAGTAATTGTTTCTGGGGTGGGCTTTGCATTCTCTACGAGAATGTAGAAGTAGTTGGAGGGGTCCCTAGTCCCCTCGGGCTGGAAGAGTCCTAGCTTTGCCAGTTTCTCTCTGTTGACCTCCACCCACTGTTGTTGGCCTCAAAGCTAGATCACCATTTGCAGCAATGCATTTAAGGTATTGTCTTGTCCTGGGGGGTATAGATTATTTAGTTTCTGCTGCTCGTACCGAGGATTCTCCGCCTGTCGGATAGCCATTACCGTGAAGGGTTGGGGCTGGCTTTCTCCCACCATGAATTGCTTCGTGCTCAGGTCGAAGGTCACTGCTCCTAGCTCAGAGAATATATTGTTGCCTATGATGCAGTCGTATTCGCAGTCCTCCACCACGAGGAACTCTGCTTCGACTGTGCATGGCCCTATCTGCATTGGCCCCCTCATTCTCCCCTTTACCTGCACTACTCCCCCGATAGAGTGCAGGGGCCCTTCAAACTTGCAAGGGGGAAGCAGGGGAGCCCCGATAGTTTGTGCTATCCGCCCGGGGATGATGCTGTTGGTGGCTCCTGTGTCCAACAGGCCCCTAACGGAAACGCCCACAAAGAGGGCGGTGATCAGGGGTATGATGTTCCGGGGGCATCCGCAAGCCTTCCTTTCGACTATGTTCCGGCTCCCGATAGCCGCGTTCACCGACATGTTGCCCGTGTACACAATTTCGGAGTGGTGCGTAGCCAAGGATAGCTCCTCTATACATTCTTCCAGATTATCTGGCCTAATTCCCCATGCGCAAGGGGGTCTCCTGGTGGGTTGGACTAGTCCTAGCGTTAGCCAATCCGCCGATTCCTGGTCCTGAAGGACGAAGGTCGGTTCGTAGTCTCCTATGAGATTGGTGGTTCTCAGGTGAGGAAGTGCAAAGGGGGCTGGGTCTCCCACCTCTATGGCTAGGCAGGTACTAGGTCCCTTCCCTATTTCCGAGATGGTGGACACTGGCCAGTAAGGTAAGGTTAGGCCCTTCTCCTGCGTGCCTAGTCGACATCCGCCCGGAAGTAGGGTGATGGGCGGGAGCTGTTGGAGGAGGGAATAGCCTATTCTCATTCCTATCCTCTGCACCGTGTCAGGCACGACCTGGGCGAACCCTTGGATCAGAGGGCTCTAGCAGCCGTCTGGTTTATACTTGTGGCGTGTCCCGATATTTCTAGCCCGGCGTGCAAAAGTGCATTTGGCTGCATTTGTTGTCCCGCCCTGATGATCCTGGCCT
>JASANA010002457.1:0-10433 GCA_030248095.1 Ptycholaimellus sp. GST1_10
GCTTTCTTGTAGATATAATGGAAGGCAGCAAATTTTTTGATTTCCCCCTACGTTTCTCTTTTAGATCTATTTTTCAGTCTATTTTCATCCTTTTAAAAGCCAGGTCATCAAAAACTTTGACTGACGGCCGCCAATTTTCTGTGAGAAAAAAGCGTTGAAAATTGCATAGCAAAAAAGCATAGCAAACTAGCATTGCTAAGTTGAAACACACTAGGTGAACTAGCGCCGATCACAAATGAAGTCCACTGCATCCTTCCACCTACTACAGGGAAAGAAATGAAAGCAAGAGCTTGGATGAAATTTTCCTAGCTTGCTCTCTCTATACAGCCGCAATTCAAACAAGGTATTCTCGGCTGTTGCCAAGATGCGCGGCCTTTGTTCCAAGTAATAAGCTAAGCAATAATTCCTTTTAACTGCTTCAAGATACCGCCGCAGCAAACATATCTGACAAAATTCAGCTGAGTTTATTAAAAAACCGGGAATTTATGGATGTTCGAATTTTTGAAACATCAAGATTTTAGGTTTTTGACTATAAATCATGAAATAATAAATGTAGCAAAAAGTTCTATTATCAACATCAAGATATCACCATGACAGACGTATATGCCGAATTTCAGCTGATTTCATTGAAAAACCATCGATTTATGGATGTTTAAATTTTTGAAACATCAAGAATTTAGGTTTTTGCCCATAAATTGAGAAATAACAAATATTTTGGAAATTCCTTTTGCCAGCTTCAAGATAGCACCTCGACGGACGTACCTGCCAAAAATCAGCCAATTTCGTTGAAAAACCAGTGATTTATGAATTTTCGTACTTTGAAACATCAAAAAATTGAGTTTTGGCCTAAAATCGAAAAATTACGTCAAGCCCAAAAAATGGCCTGGAGATACCACCTAAACGGACTTTCATGCAAAAAATCAGCCAATTTCATTGAAAAACCGCGGAGTACGGGCCCCGGAAAGACATATATATATATATGCGGACAGACGGACGCAAAAATGGGGTAACTGCTTAAGCTGGCCTTGGCCGCCCGCCGCTTCGGGCAGGGCGCCAGAGCTCCTCCGGCCTCCGGGCACGGGTGCTACGGCCCCTACGCTTCGCCTAGCATGCTTCGCATGCTAGGCTACGCTCCGGGGCCTCCGCACCCATGCCCTCCGGCCTCCGGAGCTCTGACTGCCCTGCCCTCCGCGGCAGGCGGCCTTCGGCCGCGCAAAAAATGAGAATGTGACATAGAAGAGAGGGAGGCATAGCCCCGAAAGATAAAAAGTAGCTCCCGTAGTGCCTACTGGGCGAATGGTGGAATCAAGAAAGTATGTGCGCAATGGAAGATGAGGGCGGTGTAAGAATAGTGGCTGGGATGAGAGATCTAGGTGGAGGAGGTGGAGGAGGAGGTTGGGGAGAAGGTGGAGAAGGAGGTGGATGAGAGGTGTTCATTGGGTTGGTCCTCCTGGGCGTCCCGCTCTCCACGCTCCAGGGCCAGCGCTGCTTCGCACTCCTTCTTCCGACGCCCTGCCTCCGGGTCTGCAGTTGGGCTGGAGGTTAGGGCAGAGAGAAGGGAGGAGGACGGGAGTGACTGGTGGGAAGGCTGGCGAAGCACTCGAGGGCCTTGTCGAGGTCCTTGGCTAGCTGTAGGGCGCGACCCTTGCGGAAGAGGGCCTTCTCGTTCTCCGGCATCCGCTTCAGGTACTTGTCGCAGTACTCAGCCGCTCGCAGATAGGTCTCCCTGTCCCGCTCTGGCCCGTTCAGGATGCAGGCTGGAATGGAATTGGAGGTAGGGGAGGGAACAAAGGAGGCGGGGGGGGGGGGGGCGATGGAAGGACAAACGGGGAAAAGAGGGAAGAACTGGCGAGATTGAAGTAGCAGGTGTAGGTGAGGCGTTCGGCCTGTCCCGCGATGTGGGTGACTCGTTTGCGGGAGGTTCGAGGGAGGTATAGTTCTCTCGACTGCGAAAGGTACTCCTCCAGTTGAGCAAGGCTGAGGGCCTGAAGAAGGCACTTGTGGTAGCAGACCATGGCAGCGTGATAGTCACCCTCCTGGTAGTGCTGGTTCCCTGCAATTGGCTTCATTCTGCTATGATTTGGGAGCAATGGGCTGGTCTAGAGAAGGAGTGACCGGATTCTGTGAAAGCCTTAGCCTGGTCGAGGATGAGGCTGTTTTTGGCCACGACGTCCATCTGTTCACCCGTAACCTCCATTTCTTTCTCCGACAATTACAAAATGGAAACTGGAACTATAGAACTAACAGAACTATAGAACAGAACTAACAAAACTAACAGAACTATAGAACCATAATAGAACTAACTAATAGATCCATTAGTATATCCAAGTGAGGAGCTTTGGGAACTCCTACACATCGCTCAAGCTATCTTGCTAGCCTACGCTGTGGCTGGGATGTGAGTGGGAAAAGAGACGTGATTGAGGTTTATCGAAGAGAGAAGCCGAAGCTGGAGGCTCAGAAATGATGGCTGATGAAGGGATGGCGAAAGCAGCGGTTATAAGGAGTCTGGACCTGCGCACACAGAGCGACAGACAGGGCCAAAGGGGCAGGAGGGGGGTGGAGGAGAGCATGAGGCGCTAGGCGGAGGAATGTCAACGACGTCCGCTAAGGTCCAACATGTTTGAAATGTCCGACAAGTCCGCTAAGGTGGCCATGTTTAAAATATCTCAGGCACATTATCATACTACGATATGGAACTATATGTCACAAATAGGAAGTAATTCCGAAAAGTGTAATGAACATGCCCTGAAACTACCCAAACGGCCGCCTCTACATCGACTCCAGCCTTTCCTGTAGACGCTTCAACCATCTAAGGCTCCCACACAGCCTACGACATCTCTACATGCTGAAACTGCCAGTGTTTCATCTGGGCACTGAGCACACTGAGGCTTTCCTGTCCACTTCAATCTGCCCTCCTAGCCCTCTCCAAATGGGCAGAAGCATGGCAAATTCCAGTAGCCCCACAAAAATGCTCAGTCTTCAGAATGGATCCAGACTGCCCTCATCTCCACCTGGTGCCTCCATTCGCGACCTCGGAATTAAGATTAGCCCTAGCCTTTCAAATAGCCAGCAAATCTCTGCATGCATCGCGGCAGCACAGAAGCTAGCTATCTGGTCAAAAAATGTTTTTGGCTCCTAACACTAAAACCCTCTACTGCCTACACAACCTATATAAGGCCTCATATTGAAATGCACATGCCAAACATGGTCACCGACCAAAAAGTGCAATATAATGAGGCTAGAGAAAGTGCAGAAGTCCTTCAAAGCTCAGAGGCCGCCAGCACTTAGAGGCTCCTGCGTGGAAGAGCTGTGGCTGCTTCCTGGCCTCACAGGGCTCGGAGCTGGCGGTGCTGGCAAGGCGGGCGGTGTCCTTTGCTGAGGCCCAGACATTCTGGCACGGCACCCTTGATCTGATCTGCCCACACTATCAACGCCGCCACTTTCTCATGCTCCTGTCCCCATACATCGCCGCGATCTTTCTCATTCATTTCTTTGGTTGCTGCCGTTAGGCGGCTCCTTTTCATCCAGCATAAGGCTGTGACAACCCAAAAAAGGCTGCTTTGCCCCGTCTGCGCCAGGCCAATTTTTTGGCATCTTCAATTTTGCATATCTTACCAAATCCAAGCTAATGGTACAGTTCTGAATCCACTAAAACAAAGCAGACAACAAGCTTCAACTGCCAATAAAATCAAGTAAAATCACCATCAGCCTAAACTCCCCAGTGAACTGACTCCTACACATCTGAGCAAAGGCTGGCAAAGAAAGCAGCCGGCCTAAAATGGGCCCAAAAAAGATCAAACGGCAGGATTGGCGACAATGGCGAGGAAGAGGAAGTGCTGCTTGTCGAGCAGGGCGGCAGCCAGGAAGGGGTGCTCGGCAGACACCACCGGCGGCAGCACTTCCTCGATGCCACCGGCCACACCCATCGCCGTCACCGCCGCCGCCTTTGTTCCCTCCTCCATCACCTGCGTCACCGTCACCTCCTCCGTCACCGTCCAGCATTTCCCGACCAACTCTCTCTCAGTGTTGCTGAAAGAGGAGAGGCTGGGAGACCTCGATGCAGGCACGATGCTTGACCTGCTGCGTGAAGAGCAGCTGCTGGGGCGGATGGAGCATGGGACTGAAGTCCGCCTTGTCCGCCTGGAAAAGCCCGCTGAGACCCATCTTCTCCAGGACACCACGCAGGTCGAAGCCGCTGGTAAGGTTGAATTTCGGCAGGGACACTTGTCCATTTTGCAGCCACTCATTTCTTTCAAACTGGAGTTGAACGGTAAATAAGGATTTTAAAGTCTACCACAACTTCCTCCGTTGGCTGAGCCTGTTGGACGAGCTGCAGAAGCGCAGCCCCAGCTCTGCAGTTCACAATTTCGATATTTGCGATGATTATTTGGCAATAATTTTGGGGCCTTATTTATGATATGATGTTCTTGTAATTTTTGATCAATTGCAGTTCAATCAAGGAGTTTGTATCAAGGAATCGAGGACTTTTTGTAAAACTCCCGGTTTTCCAGGAATAATAAAAATGATTTAAGAGAAATTTCTAGCAAACCTCCAATCCAAAGCGTTCCTTGGGCACAAAGAGGAAGAAGCTGAGACGAGGATTCTTGTATGGCATGCCCAGCACTTGCACATCGGAGTTCTCCGCGAAATCCCACCAGTGGCCAGTCTTTTCCATCGTTTCGACCTAAACGACCTCCAGCATGATTGCCGGCACGGATCTGCTTCAAGTGGATTCAACGTGGATTTTGTTAGCCTTGTCAATGTAGAAGGGCCGATTGGCGGTTTTGGCGCTTAAGAACTTGCTCTTCCAGTCGGCCTAAAATCCCGCAATGAGCAAAGGCAAAGAGCAGTGGCTGCGCTGACCTTGAAATAGATGGCGTTGATGAGAAGGAGCCTGGTGTCGCCCGAAAACTCACTGCTGTCAACAATGCTGCTGAACTTCCCACGCGTTTTATCCGCCACCCATGCGTTCACCTTGTCAGCTGCCTGTCAATACTCTAATGTACTGTCTATTATTCAAAACAGCTGTTCTGGTAGAGTCAAAAGTCGTAAAGAAGAGTTCGGCATCCTAGCCGATCCTTTAAGAGTTGAGCTTTATCTGAACTTCTCTTGCTGAATATCTTTAAGAAATGAGCCATGAAAACCTCATTTGTTAATATGGGCAAGGACGCAAATGTAGACCCAAAACGGCCAGCTTGAAATTCGATCGCACCTCGTTTTTGCTGCCGATGAAATCGACGCGCTGGAGCGGACTGTGAAACTGACGAGCGCAGACTTTTTGAAAGTCCTCGGCGAATGTGAGGGTCTCCTCCTGGGCGAAGAGTGCGTTGGCGATGTCCAGGCTGCAGCTCTGCTTCCTCAGACTCAGCATCAGCTCCATCAGCGCCGCAAAGCCCTCTATCACCGCCGCCTTCCTAGTGCCTATGTTTCATTTCCACCCATTTGATCTGAGCGATTGTTGCTCCTTGGTTCCGAATTTTGGGCACCACGTTCATTTGTATAAAGGCCCGCCAAATTGAAGCACATCTACTTTGATTGAAGCACATCTACACATCTACTACTATTGACTGCGCAGTCCAATTAGAGCTGTGAAACTGGCCAGCAACAGTAATCAGAGCCAGCAGTACTTCCGTAGTGGAAGAATTGGATTCCTCCACCTCCCGCGCCTATGCTACGTTGTTGCGGACCTTCAGCTACGGCTGACCGAAGTTTATCAAACAATGCTCTTCTCCAAAGCTGAACAAATGAGACGATTTCCACAGACTGGGGCGAATGAGCTGGAGCAATGGCTTTTGTAGGCAGGGTTGTTTTGGGGAGGACGGAGGAGGTAGTTCAGACTCACGTAGGGGGTGCGACAGAATGGGCGTGGAGGAGGGGTGTCTGTGGGGCAGTGCGGAGGAAAATAGGGCGCCGAGCGGGAAGGCGAGTGGCTGGACAGTTGAAAAGGGGCGGGAACGCTGGCGGCGAGGCCTGGAGGGATGGGGAATGGGGTGTTGGAGGAAGAGCAATGAAGGCAGGGCCAGTGCAGTGGATATGGAAAGAGGAAGGGATTGGCGATGAAGATGATGGCATGGTAGGGAGCGAAGCTGACACATTGAAAAGAAATTTTCTATGACGCCCCTAGGGTTAATGGCGGATCATTGAGAGTAGAATTGATAGACTGAATGAAACTGGAAAACGATCCGAATCACTATGTACACAACGAGGAAACATGATCTTTGGCGCCAATCAGACGTTTATGTACTCAACAATAAGAGAAACAAGATTGGGGATGAGGAAGGGAATGAGGGAAGGCGGGGGAGGAGGGCAGGGCTGGGGCGGTGCTGCAGCGCAGGGTCGGCAGTGTTGCGGCACTGGCCAGCGCCCGAACGCCTCTTCTCCTCCATCCTTCGCTCGATGCTGACAGACAAAATCAAACTCAGGCTTTTCTTCCCTTTCCGCTTATTTTACATCCATTATACTATACAAAATATCGTTGCGGCACATATTGCCTCTGGGCAGCTAGGAATTTTTTAAGATTGAAGAAAAGAAAAATAGAAGAGGGAGAGAAAAAGGCTAAGGTTGCAGGGTGGCTGGGAGGCGGAGGAGCGTAGTTGAGGTGAGCCCTGGGCGGCGAGCTTGATGGAGCGGAGAACGGAGGCGCCGGGAAAGAGGACCACTTGCCTCCAGCTCAGTCACTCCGTACCTTCCAAACAATCACCCAAACCCCCCCTCTTCTCTTTGCTGACACTGCACTATCGCTTTCTATTTTCGATATTTACAATTTGGCGCTAATTCGGCTAATGATGTAGTGGAGATGAAAAAGAAAAAAGAGAAGAAAAAGTAGCACTGTGCGAGGGTGGGATGGCAGCTGTCGGAGAAGCAGGGCTGGTTGGGCGGCAAGGGCTTGATGGGTTCGCACGCCGCTCACCAGATGCCGCCTTCCCAGCACAACATTTTCATTACAAAACTTTACACCGCCCTCCTTCCCCCAGTGAAGGTAGAAGCAAGAAGCAAAGGAACCTTCTGGGCGTCGTCTCGGGCGCGGGTGCCGCGCTGGCAGAGCATCCCCCGCAGACGTCGGACGTCCCGTTGGAGCTCCCGCAGGTCCTGCTGGGCGTTCTGACGATCCCAGGTCTCCTGGGCCACCTTCACCCGCAGCTGCGTTGCCTCCTGCATTCCCTCTTTCTCACTCTCTTCCTCCTCATTTCCCCACCCCACCAACCGCCTTCTTGGCGCGGTACTCCCGGCGCTCGTCCTCCGCCTGGGTGATGGTGCGGTTCAGCTCCCGCATCAGCCACTGCACCCGCTGTTCGCTCCGCCAAAGGGTGATGGCCACCAATCCGGCCGTCTTGCCCAGGTGGTGGTGGTGGGAGTCGAAGTACTGGAAGTACTCCATGCTGCTGTAGTAGAAGCCCACCAGCGTGTCATTGCAGATGACCTGCAATCGGTTTCCTCTCCCTCAGGGCATTAAGGGAAGTAAGATGAGAACCCCGACGGCGAGGTTCCAGTGCTGCCACTCTTGCTGGCCGGGCACCCGCCGGTGCTGCAGAGCTCCCAGGGCCTGCAGCTCCACCGGCCACTCGCTCCGGCGAGGGGGCCCATGGAGGTCCACTCCCAGCTCGAAGTAGGGCAGCCACCCACTTTTGAACATCCGCGGGCGGTGATCCAGCCCCAGGTTCCTGAGGGAAATGCTGCCGCGGTGCTGGGAGGCGTGGAAGTGACGGCCGGTGGAGACGTGGTAGACGCCCCCGGTCATGGGGCAGAGAATGGTCGGAGGTCCCCCGGAGTGCAGCAGGGTGAGGACCCTGCCTCGTAGCAGACGCCGAAGCGGATCCTGTGCCATCCGCTGCTGAGCAGCGCGAGCCTGCTGGCGCTGTTGGCGATTGCGCAGACGCCAACGGAGACGACGAGCAGCCCCAGGAGCCAGCCCACCTCCGTCGCCTCCGCCCCCTCCCCCATCGCCTCCGCCCCCTCCCCCATCGCCCCCGCCTCCGTTCCCGTCGCCTCCGTCGCCTCCATTCCCTCCATCACTGCCCCCTCCGTTGCAGACGCCCACGTTCCCCCCTCCATCCCCCGCCATGAGGTTCCCGTCGAACTGAGGCCCAGCTATTGCGAGCGGTGCAAAGATGGCCTGCCCGTCCACTGCCCCCACGGGAGCCACTTGCACAATCCCAGCCCCTTGCCGCTGTCGGGAACGGGCGCGGGACCGCCGGCTGGCTCGGTAGCGACTCAGGGAACGGCCTCGATGCAAGCTACAACTACCCCTTTCTCCACCTATCAGGTTCCATTCTCCCCACTTTCCCTGCGCACGCATAACTCTCTCCCCACCTCCGTTCTCCTTTTCTCTTTCCTTCTCCCCTTCTCCCCAGTTCGTCATTTCTCTGCTTCCGGGTAGAACCAATCCCATAGATCGAGGACAGAAGCGAGATGGAAGGGGATGGGGGGACGATCCTGCATAATATTTGCGCCCCTATTCCCACTCGTCTATAGGCACCAGTGAAACATCCCCCGCTCTCTCGGCTACCGCAACCCAGCCAACTCACCCTTTCTACAAACTGCCCCTTTCTCTCCTCCCCTTACCCTCACTGCCCTCCCTATACTCCATCCAGGTATACGGTTGGGCGTACGGAAGGGGGGAGGTTTTGCCCTTTCAAGCCCTCAGTAATTGTTCTTCCCACCCCTACCCCTTCTTTGCTGCCCTGCCCCTTTTGTCTTTCCCCTGCCCTCAAAAGGAGATGCAGGAGAAAGAGGGGGGATGGGGGGAAGAGCAGGCGCAGCTAAGGCAGACAGGAAAAGCAAAACTTTTTGCAAAAGAAGGGGCGACCGAGCTGGCCAGCGGTGTGGCCAGGACTAGCCAGCGTTGGGGACTCTCAGCGCAGACGACCCTCTCCCCCCCGAATCCCCTATTGCTAATCGTCATGAAACATAGACACCGGCCATGTGCCGCGCTTAAATTTGTCGGCACATGCCGTTGGCTGGAAGGGGGAGAGGGCCCGAGTAGGGGGGCAATGGTCCTGGCCACGAGGTCGCCCCAACTATGAGCTGTCAGACCTTGTATATATAGAACACCCCTCCCTGGGAAACATTAACTTCCCCAGTAGAGCTTTAGCACTGGTAGGTATTTTGACCCCATGCTGAGCACTCGCCATCCTATTGACCTCGGCAGAGGCGAGGGAAAACGGCCAATCACCGCCCCCTATGTAGCCCGGAGGGGGGCGGGGCCTCATGCCTCCCCCGTCTCTCCCCCTTCCCTCTTGCCTTGCGCATTCCAAACAGCCGTCCTACCCAGGGAACCCGCTTTTCACGGGGCACACAAGAGGGCCCCGCACATCCCTTCCTCAATTGATGATGTCCAGAAGAGTACTAGCATCTCCTGTCCGAAGAGGACATTTTCCCCTTCCCCTACGGGAGAGGCCCTCCAGCCCAGCAGTCTCTGCCGAGCATCCTGCCCTCCCTTCGCCTCCCCTTCCCTTACTCCTCACCCGCCTCTTCCCTTCCAAACTGTGCCTCCTCTCTACCCAACCCTATCACTGCTTGCTTGTCGAGCTAAGGTGCAATAATAAGGATAGGAGGCTAGCAGAGAGGAAAAGGAAACAGGCCGACCTGGACATGTTGAAGAGTGGAGTTGATGAAGTTGACTGGTGGACGAGCGTAGAAAGGCAGCAGCGTACTGCTTACAGGGAACTTTCGCTGCAATCCCTTCTCTCCCTCTCCCCCGCGCCTGAGTCAATCCTTCAGGGAAAATGCGATAGCTAAAAGGTCGATAGAAAAAGTAGGACTAGAGGCGTGAAATGTGACGAAATGAATGTTGGAGTCGGTAGGCTGCCGCAGGTCTTTTTGCGCGCCGTTGCCAAAACACCCCCTCCTCCCCTTTCTTCCATATCCTCGCATCTATTTTCCACCACCCTCTCTTGCACATCATATTCCCTCTGTGCCGCCAGTTAGAAGGCAGTGCAGAACGGCACACTGCCCGCGCTAGCAGGGCACTCTCGGAACTAAGCCTTCCCTCCCCGCAGGCATGTTCCTCTCTGCCCTCGCTATTGTGCTGGCCGTCTCTTTCCGTTTCTGCCCCTTTTCCTTTCCTTCTCCAAGACGCTGTCGTCTGCCCGACCCCTTTCTGCTCCGCGCTAATGGACCAGGCCTTCGCCAGGGGCCACTTGTGGGCCAGGCTCGCCCCGCCGCCTCTTCCTTTCTGACTCACTTCATCCCCGGATTCGCCTTTGTGGTCCATCCGCCCCTTCCCCCTTCCTCTGTCGCAATTCCCGGCGCCTGCCTGGAGCAGACTTCCCAGGTCCTTTTTCCCGCCGCTTTTGTGCGGCCAGGAAAGGCAGGGCGGAGAGCAAGCAGAGCCAGCCCGGACGCATAGATTGCCATCTCTGACATCTTGCGCTTTCTCAGGCTGTAGCGCCTTTCCACTACACCCCTGCCTTTCCTCCCTCCCCTCTCTCCTG
>JASANA010002458.1:0-17886 GCA_030248095.1 Ptycholaimellus sp. GST1_10
ATTAGGTTTTCCTGCGCTATCTGTCTTGATGCAGGCATAGGCCGCCTAGGTGGAGAGTATGGAAAGAGAGAGTTGAGAAAGTATGGAGAGAGCGGGTGCATAGTCGAGTGCGCTCGGGTGCCCGCTGGCGGCACGCAGCCCTAATGAAGGCTACTTGCAAGGGTACCAACGGCATCATATTTCCACATCATTGGATTACGTTGGAAACATGACGTTTAGAATCGGAGTGGAAGGAATCATATTTCTTGAACACTGATGCTCACGAGGGCGGTATTCAAATTGCCCGCTGCCTGCAAGTAATCAGGGGGCAGTTCCAATATTAATAATCCCATGGGACAGGACAGGGCACAGTAATGTTATAAGTTATCAATCCCCTGTGCCCATGAGATTATTTTTGCGCGGCCGCAGGCCGCCTGCCGCGACGGGCAGGGCAGTCAGAGCTCCGGAGGCCGTAGGGCATGGGCGCGGAGGCCCCGCAGAGTAGCCTAGCATGCGAAGCATGCTAGGCGAAGCGTAGGGGCCGTAGCGCCCGTGCCCGGAGGCCGGAGGAGCTCTGGCGCCCTGCACGAAGCGGCGGGGGCCCGGCCAAGGCCCGCTTATACAGTTACCCCATTTTTCGTCCGTCTGTCCGCATATATATATATATATATATATATATATATATATGGTGTCACTATTAATAGTCAAAAAATAGGGTGCAAATGGTGGGAGCAAACTGTCGGGTGCAAACTATCGGGTGCAAACTATCGGGTGCAAACTGTCGGGGTGCAAAGTAATGCGGGTGCAAACTGTCGGGTGCAAAGTGTCGGGTGCAAACTGTCGCTGGTGCAAACTGTCGTGGAACCATATATATATATATATATATATATATATATGTGTGTGTGTGTGTGTGTGGTACCTCAGCCCATACTCCTCGGTTTTTCAATGAAATTGGCTAAAATTTTGCATGGAGGTCCGTCTAGGTGGTGGCTCGGGACGTTTTTGTGCGCTTGGCGCAATTTTGATTTGTTCTAGATTTATGATCAAAAAACCTCGAAAACTGGGGTCTCAAATTTCATAATTTTTTCGAAAAAGTGCATTTTATTTTATTAATAGTATAATTTACTGAATCGAAACCTTAGAAAACAATTTTTCATAAAGGGTGAAACAAGAATGGAAAATCATTGTTTAAGATATATTATAAGAATTAATATTCAACAATAGGTCTAAATGAAACATGACAACCTGCTAAGGATCAAGGCCGCGACAGCCGATATTACCGTGTAATAATTAGAACTGCCCTCTGATTACTGCAGGCAGCGGGCAATTTGTTTGGCGTTATCTATCGCATTCGGGGTTGACTTTCAGTGCTTATGTTTTTAGCTAGAAAAAGGCATAACTTACATCCATAGAACAAGTCTGCAAAACTGCGCAAATACACACCAATCTCAAACAGGGGTACGGAAAGCAGGGAAAGTGCATCTGCCGAAAATGCAAACGCCGTCCATTGTCTTCTATTTTTATGCGTTTTTCCTTGACTGAATTCACAATTCACAGATGAGCAATAGAGAGAAGTGCTTGGGAATCATCAACTGCGCTGACAATGATGGGGCTAAAGGCGAACAGCATCCTGGACCATTTCTTCCTCGCCCTTCCCCGACTCGGCGCCAAGGAGGGGGAGGAAGAGAAGAAAATGCTCTTCTACTCCCCGCCTCACGAGGCCATGGACTCCAAGGTTCCCTCTATTCCCTCTATTCCTTTCACAATCCCCCCTTCTGAGGTGCAAAACATCGGCTTCGCGGAGGCCGTCGTCCAGTTCACCAGCGAATTCGCCCGGAAGGCTCAGCCCGAAGCTCCCACTTCCGGTCTCTACCATCAATCCCGCTCAAAAAGGGACAAGAGGATCCGGGCCAATTGCAGAAGAGGAGCGAATAAGCGGGCGCCACTATCAGGTCTCCACCAGCCAGACGGCTCAGGTCTACCTGGCCCTGGAGGGCGAGTTCCTGCTGGGCGCCGCCTTCAGCAAGCCCAAGGCTGCCGAGCACAAGGTTCCAGAGGCCTAGAGAGCAGGCAGTGAAAGAGAGAGCGAAATTTGTAGTACCACCTTTTCCCGCCAGCCTTGGAGCGGATCCTGCGAACGGCCTACGAAATGTTCCGCCTCTTCTTCGGCCCGCTGGCTGGGAAGGAGCCGGCGGAGCTGCGCCAACGCTGCGACTATTTCTTCACCCGCTACCTCACCTCCCTCAGGCTGGAGCCCCTCCCGCTGCTTGATCTCTTCCCTGGTTCCTCTCTTCTCGTCTACACCCTCACTGGGGCAATAGACGAATGCACAGGCATCTCATACGTTTCCCTGGAAGCCACTCAGGTGCTGCGGGTGAAAGCTTTTGTGAACCGCCTGCAAGAGCTCTATCCCAGCATTCGACATTCCATCTTCCTCTACCAGGACCAGCTGCTCTGGTAACAGCCCAGTTTCTCTCCCTCCTCACCCGCCATCTACAAAACATTCCTCCGACAGGTACACAGTGCCCAGAAACGACCTGCGGATACTCTATCGCTACCTGGCGCACAATCTTCTGCCCATGTCCCTGCGCGCTGAGCTCCAGCCTTCCCCACAAACTCAGGCACAGTCCCCAGCCACCTCTGTCAGCCCGCCTCCATTCGTTCGCCCATTTGTCCTCAACCGCGGGCCCAAGGACTTCAACTAGACCTCTTTTGGAGGCGGTGAATTCGTTGGGCGGTAAGTTTGTGACGGGGCCTCGAGAGCTGGGCACCGGCAGCGTCCTGGGCCCCGCCGACCGCCCGCCCACCGTCCACCTATTCCCAGAGCTTGGTGCTCCACCGCAGGAGCTCCAGCTGCTGGTCTACCGAGTGCTCAACGCCACCATTGCACTCCTCCTGCCGGCAGGCGAGGCCCTGGATCTGCCCTTCTTCCGCCGTCTGGAGTCCGTCCTCGCCCCCGAGATGCTGCGGCTGGCCAGTCAGATGGGCGAAACGGTCGGACAGAGCAGCCAGGTACGCACTCCTCCTGCCGGCAGGCGAGGCCCTGGATCTGCCCTTCTTCCGCCGTCTGGAGTCCGTCCTCGCCCCCGAGATGCTGCGGCTGGCCAGTCAGATGGGCGAAACGGTCGGACAGAGCAGCCAGGTACGCACTCCTCCTGCCGGCAGGCGAGGCCCTGGATCTGCCCTTCTTCCGCCGTCTGGAGTCCGTCCTCGCCCCCGAGATGCTGCGGCTGGCCAGTCAGATGGGCGAAACGGTCGGACAGAGCAGCCAGGTACGCACTCCTCCTGCCGGCAGGCGAGGCCCTGGATCTGCCCTTCTTCCGCCGTCTGGAGTCCGTCCTCGCCCCCGAGATGCTGCGGCTGGCCAGTCAGATGGGCGAAACGGTCGGACAGAGCAGCCAGGTACGCACTCCTCCTGCCGGCAGGCGAGGCCCTGGATCTGCCCTTCTTCCGCCGTCTGGAGTCCGTCCTCGCCCCCGAGATGCTGCGGCTGGCCAGTCAGATGGGCGAAACGGTCGGACAGAGCAGCCAGGTACGCACTCCTCCTGCCGGCAGGCGAGGCCCTGGATCTGCCCTTCTTCCGCCGTCTGGAGTCCGTCCTCGCCCCCGAGATGCTGCGGCTGGCCAGTCAGATGGGCGAAACGGTCGGACAGAGCAGCCAGGTACGCACTCCTCCTGCCGGCAGGCGAGGCCCTGGATCTGCCCTTCTTCCGCCGTCTGGAGTCCGTCCTCGCCCCCGAGATGCTGCGGCTGGCCAGTCAGATGGGCGAAACGGTCGGACAGAGCAGCCAGGTACGCACTCCTCCTGCCGGCAGGCGAGGCCCTGGATCTGCCCTTCTTCCGCTGTCTGGAGTCCGTCCTCGCCCCCGAGATGCTGCGGCTGGCCAGTCAGATGGGCGAAACGGTCGGACAGAGCAGCCAGGTACGCACTCCTCCTGCCGGCAGGCGAGGCCCTGGATCTGCCCTTCTTCCGCCGTCTGGAGTCCGTCCTCGCCCCCGAGATGCTGCGGCTGGCCAGTCAGATGGGCGAAACGGTCGGACAGAGCAGCCAGGTACGCACTCCTCCTGCCGGCAGGCGAGGCCCTGGATCTGCCCTTCTTCCGCCGTCTGGAGTCCGTCCTCGCCCCCGAGATGCTGCGGCTGGCCAGTCAGATGGGCGAAACGGTCGGACAGAGCAGCCAGGTACGCACTCCTCCTGCCGGCAGGCGAGGCCCTGGATCTGCCCTTCTTCCGCCGTCTGGAGTCCGTCCTCGCCCCCGAGATGCTGCGGCTGGCCAGTCAGATGGGCAAAACGGTCGGACAGAGCAGCCAGGTACGCACTCCTCCTGCCGGCAGGCGAGGCCCTGGATCTGCCCTTCTTCCGCCGTCTGGAGTCCGTCCTCGCCCCCGAGATGCTGCGGCTGGCCAGTCAGATGGGCGAAACGGTCGGACAGAGCAGCCAGGTACGCACTCCTCCTGCCGGCAGGCGAGGCCCTGGATCTGCCCTTCTTCCGCCGTCTGGAGTCCGTCCTCGCCCCCGAGATGCTGCGGCTGGCCAGTCAGATGGGCGAAACGGTCGGACAGAGCAGCCAGGTACGCACTCCTCCTGCCGGCAGGCGAGGCCCTGGATCTGCCCTTCCCTTCCGCCGTCTGGAGTCCGTCCTCGCCCCCGAGATGCTGCGGCTGGCCAGTCAGATGGGCGAAACGGTCGGACAGAGCAGCCAGGTACGCACTCCTCCTGCCGGCAGGCGAGGCCCTGGATCTGCCCTTCTTCCGCCGTCTGGAGTCCGTCCTCGCCCCCGAGATGCTGCGGCTGGCCAGTCAGATGGGCGAAACGGTCGGACAGAGCAGCCAGGTACGCACACCACCTGCCGGCAGGCGAGGCCCTGGATCTGCCCTTCTTCCGCCGTCTGGAGTCCGTCCTCGCCCCCGAGATGCTGCGGCTGGCCAGTCAGATGGGCGAAACGGTCGGACAGAGCAGCCAGGTACGCACTCCTCCTGCCGGCAGGCGAGGCCCTGGATCTGCCCTTCTTCCGCCGTCTGGAGTCCGTCCTCGCCCCGAGATGCTGCGGCTGGCCAGTCAGATGGGCGAAACGGTCGGACAGAGCAGCCAGGTACTCCCTCCTCCCGCCGGCAGGCGAGGCCCTGGATCTGCCCTTCTTCCGCCGTCTGGAGTCCGTCCTCGCCCCCGAGATGCTGCGGCTGGCCAGTCAGTTGGGCGAAACGGTCGGACAGAGCAGCCAGGTACGCACTCCTCCTGCCGGCAGGCGCGGCCCTGGCTCTGCCCTGCTTGGGGCGTCTGGCGTCCGTCCTCGCCCCCCGAGATGCTGCGGCTGGCCAGTCAGCTGGGCGAAACGGTCGGACAGAGCAGCCAGGTACGCACTCCTCCTGCCGGCAGGCGAGGCCCTGGATCTGCCCTTCTTCCGCCGTCTGGAGTCCGTCCTCGCCCCCGAGATGCTGCGGCTGGCCAGTCAGATGGGCGAAACGGTCGGACAGAGCAGCCAGGTACGCACTCCTCCTGCCGGCAGGCGAGGCCCTGGATCTGCCCTTCTTCCGCCGTCTGGAGTCCGTCCTCGCCCCCGAGATGCTGCGGCTGGCCAGTCAGATGGGCGAAACGGTCGGACAGAGCAGCCAGGTACGCACTCCTCCTGCCGGCAGGCGAGGCCCTGGATCTGCCCTTCTTCCGCCGTCTGGAGTCCGTCCTCGCCCCCGAGATGCTGCGGCTGGCCAGTCAGATGGGCGAAACGGTCGGACAGAGCAGCCAGGTACGCACTCCTCCTGCCGGCAGGCGAGGCCCTGGATCTGCCCTTCTTCCGCCGTCTGGAGTCCGTCCTCGCCCCCGAGATGCTGCGGCTGGCCAGTCAGATGGGCGAAACGGTCGGACAGAGCAGCCAGGTACGCACTCCTCCTGCCGGCAGGCGAGGCCCTGGATCTGCCCTTCTTCCGCCGTCTGGAGTCCGTCCTCGCCCCCGAGATGCTGCGGCTGGCCAGTCAGATGGGCGAAACGGTCGGACAGAGCAGCCAGGTACGCACTCCTCCTGCCGGCAGGCGAGGCCCTGGATCTGCCCTTCTTCCGCCGTCTGGAGTCCGTCCTCGCCCCCGAGATGCTGCGGCTGGCCAGTCAGATGGGCGAAACGGTCGGACAGAGCAGCCAGGTACGCACTCCTCCTGCCGGCAGGCGAGGCCCTGGATCTGCCCTTCTTCCGCCGTCTGGAGTCCGTCCTCGCCCCCGAGATGCTGCGGCTGGCCAGTCAGATGGGCGAAACGGTCGGACAGAGCAGCCAGGTACGCACTCCTCCTGCCGGCAGGCGAGGCCCTGGATCTGCCCTTCTTCCGCCGTCTGGAGTCCGTCCTCGCCCCGAGATGCTGCGGCTGGCCAGTCAGATGGGCGAAACGGTCGGACAGAGCAGCCAGGTACGCACTCCTCCTGCCGGCAGGCGAGGCCCTGGATCTGCCCTTCTTCCGCCGTCTGGAGTCCGTCCTCGCCCCCGAGATGCTGCGGCTGGCCAGTCAGATGGGCGAAACGGTCGGACAGAGCAGCCAGGTACGCACTCCTCCTGCCGGCAGGCGAGGCCCTGGATCTGCCCTTCTTCCGCCGTCTGGAGTCCGTCCTCGCCCCCGAGATGCTGCGGCTGGCCAGTCAGATGGGCGAAACGGTCGGACAGAGCAGCCAGGTACGCACTCCTCCTGCCGGCAGGCGAGGCCCTGGATCTGCCCTTCTTCCGCCGTCTGGAGTCCGTCCTCGCCCCCGAGATGCTGCGGCTGGCCAGTCAGATGGGCGAAACGGTCGGACAGAGCAGCCAGGTACGCACTCCTCCTGCCGGCAGGCGAGGCCCTGGATCTGCCCTTCTTCCGCCGTCTGGAGTCCGTCCTCGCCCCCGAAGATGCTGCGGCTGGCCAGTCAGATGGGCGAAACGGTCGGACAGAGCAGCCAGGTACGCACTCCTCCTGCCGGCAGGCGAGGCCCTGGATCTGCCCTTCTTCCGCCGTCTGGAGTCCGTCCTCGCCCCCGAGATGCTGCGGCTGGCCAGTCAGATGGGCGAAACGGTCGGACAGAGCAGCCAGGTACGCACTCCTCCTGCCGGCAGGCGAGGCCCTGGATCTGCCCTTCTTCCGCCGTCTGGAGTCCGTCCTCGCCCCCGAGATGCTGCGGCTGGCCAGTCAGATGGGCGAAACGGTCGGACAGAGCAGCCAGGTACGCACTCCTCCTGCCGGCAGGCGAGGCCCTGGATCTGCCCTTCTTCCGCCGTCTGGAGTCCGTCCTCGCCCCCGAGATGCTGCGGCTGGCCAGTCAGATGGGCGAAACGGTCGGACAGAGCAGCCAGGTACGCACTCCTCCTGCCGGCAGGCGAGGCCCTGGATCTGCCCTTCTTCCGCCGTCTGGAGTCCGTCCTCGCCCCCGAGATGCTGCGGCTGGCCAGTCAGATGGGCGAAACGGTCGGACAGAGCAGCCAGGTACGCACTCCTCCTGCCGGCAGGCGAGGCCCTGGATCTGCCCTTCTTCCGCCGTCTGGAGTCCGTCCTCGCCCCCGAGATGCTGCGGCTGGCCAGTCAGATGGGCGAAACGGTCGGACAGAGCAGCCAGGTACGCTCCTCCGCCCGGCAGGCGAGGCCCTGGATCTGCCCTTCTTCCGCCGTCTGGAGTCCGTCCTCGCCCCCGAGATGCTGCGGCTGGCCAGTCAGATGGGCGAAACGGTCGGACAGAGCAGCCAGGTACGCACTCCTCCTGCCGGCAGGCGAGGCCCTGGATCTGCCCTTCTTCCGCCGTCTGGAGTCCGTCCTCGCCCCCGAGATGCTGCGGCTGGCCAGTCAGATGGGCGAAACGGTCGGACAGAGCAGCCAGGTACGCACTCCTCCTGCCGGCAGGCGAGGCCCTGGATCTGCCCTTCTTCCGCCGTCTGGAGTCCGTCCTCGCCCCCGAGATGCTGCGGCTGGCCAGTCAGATGGGCGAAACGGTCGGACAGAGCAGCCAGGTACGCACTCCTCCTGCCGGCAGGCGAGGCCCTGGATCTGCCCTTCTTCCGCCGTCTGGAGTCCGTCCTCGCCCCCGAGATGCTGCGGCTGGCCAGTCAGATGGGCGAAACGGTCGGACAGAGCAGCCAGGTACGCACTCCTCCTGCCGGCAGGCGAGGCCCTGGATCTGCCCTTCTTCCGCCGTCTGGAGTCCGTCCTCGCCCCCGAGATGCTGCGGCTGGCCAGTCAGATGGGCGAAACGGTCGGACAGAGCAGCCAGGTACGCACTCCTCCTGCCGGCAGGCGAGGCCCTGGATCTGCCCTTCTTCCGCCGTCTGGAGTCCGTCCTCGCCCCCGAGATGCTGCGGCTGGCCAGTCAGATGGGCGAAACGGTCGGACAGAGCAGCCAGGTACGCACTCCTCCTGCCGGCAGGCGAGGCCCTGGATCTGCCCTTCTTCCGCCGTCTGGAGTCCGTCCTCGCCCCCGAGATGCTGCGGCTGGCCAGTCAGATGGGCGAAACGGTCGGACAGAGCAGCCAGGTACGCACTCCTCCTGCCGGCAGGCGAGGCCCTGGATCTGCCCTTCTTCCGCCGTCTGGAGTCCGTCCTCGCCCCCGAGATGCTGCGGCTGGCCAGTCAGATGGGCGAAACGGTCGGACAGAGCAGCCAGGTACGCACTCCTCCTGCCGGCAGGCGAGGCCCTGGATCTGCCCTTCTTCCGCCGTCTGGAGTCCGTCCTCGCCCCCGAGATGCTGCGGCTGGCCAGTCAGATGGGCGAAACGGTCGGACAGAGCAGCCAGGTACGCACTCCTCCTGCCGGCAGGCGAGGCCCTGGATCTGCCCTTCTTCCGCCGTCTGGAGTCCGTCCTCGCCCCCGAGATGCTGCGGCTGGCCAGTCAGATGGGCGAAACGGTCGGACAGAGCAGCCAGGTACGCACTCCTCCTGCCGGCAGGCGAGGCCCTGGATCTGCCCTTCTTCCGCCGTCTGGAGTCCGTCCTCGCCCCCGAGATGCTGCGGCTGGCCAGTCAGATGGGCGAAACGGTCGGACAGAGCAGCCAGGTACGCACTCCTCCTGCCGGCAGGCGAGGCCCTGGATCTGCCCTTCTTCCGCCGTCTGGAGTCCGTCCTCGCCCCCGAGATGCTGCGGCTGGCCAGTCAGATGGGCGAAACGGTCGGACAGAGCAGCCAGGTACGCACTCCTCCTGCCGGCAGGCGAGGCCCTGGATCTGCCCTTCTTCCGCCGTCTGGAGTCCGTCCTCGCCCCCGAGATGCTGCGGCTGGCCAGTCAGATGGGCGAAACGGTCGGACAGAGCAGCCAGGTACGCACTCCTCCTGCCGGCAGGCGAGGCCCTGGATCTGCCCTTCTTCCGCCGTCTGGAGTCCGTCCTCGCCCCCCGAGATGCTGCGGCTGGCCAGTCAGATGGGCGAAACGGTCGGACAGAGCAGCCAGGTACGCACTCCTCCTGCCGGCAGGCGAGGCCCTGGATCTGCCCTTCTTCCGCCGTCTGGAGTCCGTCCTCGCCCCCGAGATGCTGCGGCTGGCCAGTCAGATGGGCGAAACGGTCGGACAGAGCAGCCAGGTACGCACTCCTCCTGCCGGCAGGCGAGGCCCTGGATCTGCCCTTCTTCCGCCGTCTGGAGTCCGTCCTCGCCCCCGAGATGCTGCGGCTGGCCAGTCAGATGGGCGAAACGGTCGGACAGAGCAGCCAGGTACGCACTCCTCCTGCCGGCAGGCGAGGCCCTGGATCTGCCCTTCTTCCGCCGTCTGGAGTCCGTCCTCGCCCCCGAGATGCTGCGGCTGGCCAGTCAGATGGGCGAAACGGTCGGACAGAGCAGCCAGGTACGCACTCCTCCTGCCGGCAGGCGAGGCCCTGGATCTGCCCTTCTTCCGCCGTCTGGAGTCCGTCCTCGCCCCCGAGATGCTGCGGCTGGCCAGTCAGATGGGCGAAACGGTCGGACAGAGCAGCCAGGTACGCACTCCTCCTGCCGGCAGGCGAGGCCCTGGATCTGCCCTTCTTCCGCCGTCTGGAGTCCGTCCTCGCCCCCGAGATGCTGCGGCTGGCCAGTCAGATGGGCGAAACGGTCGGACAGAGCAGCCAGGTACGCACTCCTCCTGCCGGCAGGCGAGGCCCTGGATCTGCCCTTCTTCCGCCGTCTGGAGTCCGTCCTCGCCCCCGAGATGCTGCGGCTGGCCAGTCAGATGGGCGAAACGGTCGGACAGAGCAGCCAGGTACGCACTCCTCCTGCCGGCAGGCGAGGCCCTGGATCTGCCCTTCTTCCGCCGTCTGGAGTCCGTCCTCGCCCCCGAGATGCTGCGGCTGGCCAGTCAGATGGGCGAAACGGTCGGACAGAGCAGCCAGGTACGCACTCCTCCTGCCGGCGGGCGAGGCCCTGGATCTGCCCTTCTTCCGCCGTCTGGAGTCCGTCCTCGCCCCCGAGATGCTGCGGCTGGCCAGTCAGATGGGCGAAACGGTCGGACAGAGCAGCCAGGTACGCACTCCTCCTGCCGGCAGGCGAGGCCCTGGATCTGCCCTTCTTCCGCCGTCTGGAGTCCGTCCTCGCCCCCGAGATGCTGCGGCTGGCCAGTCAGATGGGCGAAACGGTCGGACAGAGCAGCCAGGTACGCACTCCTCCTGCCGGCAGGCGAGGCCCTGGATCTGCCCTTCTTCCGCCGTCTGGAGTCCGTCCTCGCCCCCGAGATGCTGCGGCTGGCCAGTCAGATGGGCGAAACGGTCGGACAGAGCAGCCAGGTACGCACTCCTCCTGCCGGCAGGCGAGGCCCTGGATCTGCCCTTCTTCCGCCGTCTGGAGTCCGTCTTCGCCCCCGAGATGCTGCGGCTGGCCAGTCAGATGGGCGAAACGGTCGGACAGAGCAGCCAGGTACTTGCGATTTCCCACTAAGGGCTAGGGACAGCTAATAGGTGAAATTGTGGGTTAATTGGTGCTCTAAATTAGCACCAATAAATCCACAATTCGGAATAATCCCCCCCCCCAATAATCGCTGAACGCACATGCCCACCAACGAGACCGTTGCTTGCTAGAGCAAGCCTTGAAATGAAGCCAATTGACAGGTGGGTACGTTCGGCGCGAAGCCTCCGCCGGCAGAGTTCTCCTACCTCTACTACAACCCCGTCAGCGGCTGCCTCCTCAGCAACCTTCACAGCACCGGCGCTGCCCTCCCCACCAGCACCTCTCAGCGGTCTCCCCCTGCCTTCCATCAAACTGGAGGCAGGACAATAGTTTGAGGCCGGCGGTGCGGGAGACGGCGGCAGAGCTGCTCTGCTCCCTCTGGTCAGAGCTGGCGGCCCGGACGGAGTCGGAGGCCTACGCGGGGGAGCTGGTGGGTAAGAGCGCGGGGGAGGAGCTCTGGGCCGGCGCCAAGGCCGCCCACCGCCGCCTCCTCTTCACCCTCCTCGCCCAGCCACACGCCAGCCTCGCCGAGGCCCAGGAGGAGCTCGCTCGCCTCCTCAAAGAGCACTTCAAAGACCTCTTCCGCCCGGACTGACTTTGCACCCTCTCTGGCTCTCTGTGCGCGCCTGTTTTTGTGATTCACTCTATCTTGCTGGAGGAGGAGGGCGGGAAAGAGGGTATGGAGGAAAAAAACAGAGAGAGAAGCGGTCGCCTAATTGCGCCCCTTTGAGGACACGCAGGAGTGAAAGGTGATAGGGGGCCTTCACTTTGAGGCGCGGCCTCACTTAGCCCATCCAATAGAAGCAGGACTGATGAGAAGGGGAGGATGAAAGTGTCCAGGGTGGATCGGAAGACGAGCGCCATCACAGACTCCCTCCTCAGTGCCGGCCTCCCCTCCATCGCCAACGACATTGACGCTGGTGTGCTGGGCGAGGGGGTTGGCGTTTGGGAGATTGGGAAGACTGGCAGATGTGAGGAAGGGAGCGGGAAGAGGTGAGACTGGGCGAAGACGGAGAAGGCTTGGGACTGGAGTAAGGCCGGTAGTCCTCTACCTACCCTCCATACAAACATCTTGCTGCCAGACAACGGACAAAAGAGTAGTCCCTTTGTCTTTTGCATTCAGCGTCTTGGCAAATCTGGATATTCTCAAATAAGCCTAGGCATAAAATTTAAGATAGAACTTGGAGTTTCTTGGATAAGCGGTGCTCCGTTGCATCCTTGAACAGACTGAGTGCTTGCCTCATTGAAAATGCAAAGGTTGCAGCTTCAAAGGCAAGGAAGAAGGAGCTGTCCAATGAGGATTTAGAGATGCAGAGGAAGCTTTAGCTTTTGGCTTCCCACGCCAGTAATAGAGAAAACAAATCCTAAGCATGAGCAGTCCTGACAGGCAATGGAGCAAATGGAGCGAGCTCAAACTGATGCTCACCAATAGCAAGCCATATCGAAATCGAGTCCTAGCCTTTTTCGATCTCAAATTTTACTTTGTTCACCTCTGTCATGTGAGCAGAGAGACTTGAAGTGGATCCTTGGCAGGCGTGGCGAAGTGTGCTGCTGGCCTGCCTGTGCGGTCTGCTGTGGACGGGCTGGTTGGAGAGCAGCAACGGAGTCTATGCGGTTGGTTTATGCTCCTTTGGAAGTGGGAAAAGGAGAGGGAGACTAGCTTTGCCCTCAGGCTGGCTTCCCCGCCCCGCTCCTCCTCACCTGGCTCCAGCTCTCCAGCCTCGGCCTTGTCTTTCCTTTCATGCTCCTGGCCTTGGCCGCAGCCGGCAGCCTCAACAGCCAGGATTCTACCCATTGGTGAGGAACTCGTTAACATTTTCCTATAATCAAGTAAAACCAGTTTTCGGAAAGATGGCGCGTTTTCGCCGATGCTTTTTGTCAAAAGAATGTTATCACAAAGCTTTGATGCTGCAGTATTGCGGTAAAGACGGTGCTGGGGGAGAAGGGGGAGCGGATGCATCACCTCCTCTGGCTCATCCTCCCCTTCGCCTTCCTCTACTTTCTCACCCACTTCATTGCCCTCCGAGCTCTTCTTTACCTGGCTCCCACTGAAGTTTCCTTCTTTCCTCTATCCATCAACCTACTACACTCAATGCCTTCCACCCCAGCTTCTCGCCTTGCTCCTCTCCCACTCCTCCTTCGACTACCTACTCCGCTGGATCATCCTCCACGTCAAGTTCCGCGGCATTCGGGTGGGCATTGGAAAGATTTGCAGCCCAGGGTGAGAAAATGGATTGAAGATCATCGGCCTGCTGCTGGCCTGCATCGGTCTGATCATCTTGTCGCACATGGAGGAGTTCGGCACCGGGCCCTTCGCCGGCGTCGTCTGGGCCGGCCTCACCGCCTTCCTCAAGGCCATCACTACCGTCCTCTTACATCCATACCCTCATCCTCATCTGCCCAGCCCCTGAAGCCTATGCTTCAGACCTGGGAGTTCCATCGCTTCGCCTACTGGGACTGGCCCGCCTACGCCCTCTTCTACTCCCTCGTCGGCGGCATCACCAGCCTCCTCCTCCTACCCCTCAGCATCACCTACGGTCACCCCTATCATCTTACCCACCCAATTGCTCCACGCACCCCTCTCTCTAGCACTCATGGGCAGCGAGCTGGTGAGCGAGGCAGCCATCTCCCCCGCCCTCTTCCTCTCCATCGCCCTCACTCCAGGCTCGACAGCCTTTGGCCTCCATATTGCCCTCTGCCAATGCGGCTAGAGCTGCGCAGGGCTCTATGTGGCGGCCAACTGTGGGCGGCAGTGGGAGCGCGCTCGAACGCTAAGTCTGGGCGCTGCCCTGGGCCTCTCCATCTGCATCCTGGTGGACTCCATCCGCGGCCACCCTCGACTCAGCCACTGCAACTGGATCGGCATCACCTCCCTCCTCCTCAGGCTACTTTCTTTCTTGCTTCACCTGCCTGCCTTCCTTCCAAGACTGCTGCATTGCTGCAGCCATGTTCTGCTGCTGGTGCCGGAAGACGCTCGCCTGCGACTGATAGGCTTTGTGAAGCGATTGCGGTTGGGCGGTGGGGGTGGAGGAAGGTGGAGGAGAGTGAAGGATTGGATTGAAGAGGGCAGTCGAGTGAGCGGAAGCGCGGCATCACGCCCACCTTTCCCACCATCAACAATCGTCTGGAAGATCAAATGCCTACTATCACCTGAACATTCCATTACAGCTCCAGTTGTGGGAAAGGCAATTTGATTTTGAGATGCATATACTATTTTACGTTAATTTTTTTGCCTAATTTTACGCCATGCCTAAGTGACTAATTATTTTTGACTTTAGTTTATGTTCATTACCACAGGATCCAATAAATTGGGCATAAAATTTAAGTATTGACGTGAAAAATAATAAAAAAGATTGTGTATGAGGGTATAGTTAGCCAAAATCAACCAATCTTAACCAATACTGTATTGTAATTCTATTACTAGAAAAATCGGCTGACCCTTGGAGCCCCCCCCCCAAAGGTTTCACCCCCCCCCCCAAAGTTTCACCCCCCCATGACTTTCACCCCCCCCCCCAAAGGTTTCATCCCCCCCCCCCAAAGGGTATATATTGAAAAAATTTTTAATAGCTTAAAATACTCTTCTGTACATATCTCGAAATTTAAACTCACGGAATTTTCATGTAGATGATTAAATACCTACTTTTTTTTGAAACATAGTTAGTCTATACCGAGTTCGTCATGCTACTAGTTAGTCTATACCGCAATATAGGGCGTAGCCACCTGAATTTTTTAAAGGCTCGCGAGGGACATACCGGGGGGGTACGAAGTCTTCGGACACCCTAAGATCAATTTTTGAAAATTTATTTCTCCAACCACAAAAATGCTGGAGAGCTGATTTTTTCACACAATGTTCACCAAACCTTGCTTAGTATGTACAAAAAGTGGCTTTTCATTTTATTGCAGAGTACTGGAGAAATGACAATTTATGTGAGGTCGTTCAAAAATAATACTGCCTTGTTGTAGTGGTTATTAATCAAAGGCATGGGGGATATGTTGGAGGCAATTTCTCAACATAGAAATCACCTGGAGTTTTAAAAATTTATGTTAATGTTAATGACCCTTAAAAATTAATTGTCCCTTATTTTGAACTCCAAAGCTTCGGCTGGGGCTGAGAAATGAAGCCTCGAAATCAGGTCAAAAATGTTTTTATGAAGGGACAGTTTTATTTTTGAACGACCTCACAAAAACTGTTATTTCTCCAGTTCTCTGCAACAAAATGAGAAGCCAATTTAAGCACATACTAAGCATAGGTTTGTGGAACATTGTGTGAAAAAATCAGCTCTCAAGCGTTTTTGTGATTGGAGAAATAAATTTTCAAAAATTGATCTTACGGTGTCCAAAGACTTCGTTCCCCCCCCCCCCGGTAGTTAGTCCTTAAACATAGTTAGTCCTTACCCAGTTCATTAATGTTTTAAAGTGCTCAACTCGGTAAGGACTAACTATGTTTAAGGACTAACTATGTCCCTCGCGAGCCTTTAAAAAATTCAGGTGGCTACGCCCTATATTGCGGTATAGACTAACTAGTAGCATGACGAACTCGGTATAGACTAACTCGGTATAGACAAACTAAAAAAGTAGGTATTTAATTGTTTAGAAAAAAATTCCTTGAGTTTAAATTTCGAGATATGTACAGAGAAACATTTTGAGCTAATAAAATTTTTTTTAATATATACCCTTTGGGGGGGGTGAAACCTTTGGGGGAGAGTGAAACTCTTGGGGGAGGGGTGAAAGTCATGGGGGGGGGTGAAACCCTTTGGGGGGGGGTGAAACCTTTGGGGGGGGCTCAGGGAGTCAGCCGAAAAATCTAAGGACAGTTCTAATAAGAACTGCTGATTGTATAAATTTGTTTTCTAATAAACGTTTTATGCAGACTCGGTTGAATAAATTTTTTAGCAAATTATGTTATTTGCTAAGTTATCGTGGCCATTTGTCAGGAACGAGGATGACGATGTCAGCTTTTTCGAAAATTCTTTCTCCACCCAATGGACCATAAGTGATATCATCATCGATGATGTCACGGTTAAGCCTGTCCTGTCCCCAAACCTAAAATCCAATTATCATGTTTTTTTCAAGTTTTCCATCCAAATTAGCTGCAATGAGTTTTAGGCCAAAAATTAATCACCATTTATGTTTTAGTTTGCAGAGTCAAGCTTCGGCATTGTACCGTTGCAAAAAATTAGTTTGACGTATATGTGTGGTTTTGACTAGAATTGACCACTAGCGGGTTTTCATTAAAAAGTATAAAAATGCTATAAAAGTTCAAATAGTGCTCTGATACAGACTAACGATGTATCCTGTCATAAAGAAGATGGAGTTTGAGTCGTTAGGATCGCTTTGCCTGAGGTCTTCTTTGTTGGTGAAGACAACCTTTTTCAGCACCTCACCACAGTCGAGAATTTGGACCTGCTTCACTTTGTGCGGAGGAGTACGAAGTCGAATACTGTGAATCTGCGGCTTTAATGGTACACATTGCAAAAAATGCCTCAGTACTGACAAAGCTTAATTATGAACCCAGCTCCGGCTGTTATAATTGATGCGTATGACTTTGTCGGGTGCTAGTTTCTCTGCATAGCGACGCAGCTCTAGGCGACAGTTAGGCAGGGGCCTCCCAATCTGCTTTTTTATGAACATTTGAAAGGGAGAGCAAGGATAGCTGGACTATTCACCATCTCCATACATCATTGTGCACTCTGTACAAAAAGGCATGCGCCCCTATCCGGTAACAAGTAAATAGGTGGAAGGTATAAAGGTTTTTTTAATTTTATCAGCGCACGAGCAGTTTTAAAAAGCTGTATGGCGACGTCAACAGGGATGCTTTATAACAAATTCGTAAAATTTTACAAGTTTTGGGAAATTTGGAAACTGCTGTAAATTTGTTACTCACCAGTTATAGGTTAGAAAAATTGCAGCAAATAAGAGTTTGAACAGTTTTGTGAACATATATTTAGCATGCGCCCGCTATCCGTTAACGACAAACTAGGTGTAAGTTATCAGGGGGTATGTTATATGGGGGCAGTTGTTTGTTATATGGGGGATATGATAAATGTGGGGATGGTGCATAGTTCGGATAGCAATTCGTAGCTTACTGCCGATGGAATGCAGATAAGCAAAACAAATACCAGCAGAGGAGGCATATTTATGGAAGTATTCAGAAGAAGACTTCGGTAGTTAAAAACCGGCTTATGAAGCAACGTTAAGCTGGCTATTGTGATGCGCATAAACTGCAAAGTAGGAAAAGGCAAGATTTTTAGAGGCAAAGTGCTTGTCCATTAAAATTTTAACAATTTCCCATTTTTGCAAATATCGCAAAATAAATGCTACAATGCCCGTCTTTCCGCAAATATCTATGCTTAGGGCGCCCTTGGCGAAAGCCAAAAACCCTTTTTAAAACGTAAAGCGAAACAATCGTTTCTCAGAAACTATTTTCGCAAAAGTATATAACATTAATTTTTGCACTCATTTCAACCGTAGACGTAAAAAAACGTTTGCTCCAAGTGGATGCTTTTTTGAGCATAGCCGTGGGAGCCAAACTTTTTCATGAGTCAAGTTGGTTTTACTTCAAAAAAAGATATTTCACCAAACATGAAAGAATTGTGCAAGTTTCTTTCAATATTGATGTTGCCCATTGCCAACAGTTATGATCGACCATACTGTCTGCACAAAGAGTATGGATAATAAATATTCGATATTGGACAATAAATAATCTAAATAAGTAGTAAATTATTGGTCGATATTGGACCATAAATAATCTTAAATAGTCTAACTGAATACTACTGAAACTAAAAATTTCAGGCCTTGTCCAAAAGTGAAAAAGGTAGACGTAAGCTTACAGTTTTTTGTGGATAAATTCTTAGTGGAACAGTACAATAAACTTGGTGCGGAAAAGCAATTCAACTTAATCTATAAAGACGTTTCACTTGTCATGAATGACGTTTCCCGCTTTTATAATAAGCTAATAACTGAAGGGGTTATTCTTTAATTAGTCACAATGCTATAGTTGTTTCATCCATTAATTTCAGATTACGATTAACATTAAATGGGATCTAAAATATCTTGATTCCTGT
>JASANA010002459.1:0-38258 GCA_030248095.1 Ptycholaimellus sp. GST1_10
TTGTCCGGCAACTCTCTTCGCGGAATACCATGGAGAAGCAACATGGAATTACATCTATGATGACTCGATGCACTCCTAATCCATGGTGACTCTACTAGAGTCAGGTGACCCTTAGCACCCGACTTGGTTGGTGCTATGACACTTAGCCCCAAAGATGGTTCTACGGAACTTAGGCACCCTGGACGAGGGTACCGATGGGTGCCCAAGGATGGGTGCCATTTCGGCACCCGCTAGAGAGACACGCACCCAATTAAGGCTAGATCCATTCGGATGGGTGCCATTACCTAATGGCACCATCCAGATCTGGGCTATGGCTCAGAGCCAGTCCCATTATGTCATGGTTCTGGCTCTAGCCCATGAAAGGGTAATGGACCTGTAATGGACCTGTAATGGACCTGTAATGGACCTGCACCCAGGCCTCTCTGGGTGCAATCATTACGTAATGGCATAGCCCCTGGAGGAGTATAAAAGGGCTGGCTGAGGGCTCACTAGCATCAGTCAAGGCACAAGCACCATCCAGCCCTCGAGCCCTCAGCCCTCACCCTCGCCCTCAACTACGCCCTCACCTTCGGCCTCACCCTCTCCCTCACCCTCGCCTATCCCTTAGGCAGGTGAGGCCCGCCTATCTCTTAGGCAGGTGAGGCCCGCCTATCCCTTAGGCAGGTGAGGCTTGCCTATCCCTTAGGCAGGTGAGGCTTGCCTACTCTTTAGGCAAGTGAGGCTTCCTCCGAGGAACGGGAGGTCCTGAGGCTTTCCCTTTCCCTTTCCCCCCTTTCCCTTTCCCTTTCCCCCTCGTCTTGACTGTTCCGGACCCTAGGGAGGTACCGGGTGAGGATCTCCAGCCTCTCCGGTACTTTTGGTGTCCGTCAGGTTGTCCGCAGGGTTGTTCTATTTTCCACCGATTTTCCACCTGTTCTATTTGCTCTGTGTAGATCACGGTGTAGATCAATAAAGTAGATCCCAAGTTTTGCCACTCACAATACACGCTTCCGCCGTCACAATGGTTGCATCGAGAGTGATTGATTGTGAGTCGGTCCTTCCCAAATTTCACCTCTTAAAAAAAACCCACTCCCTCTTCAACTCCTAATGGGGAAACTATCTCTTAACAGGAGTGTGAGAGAGAGAGTGCGTGAGAGAGTGAAAGGAGTGTGATGGAGAAGAACGTGAAGATGAATGAGTGGGGATGGGTGGACCTGGTACCCATTGGCATGCAGCCCAAGGAGGAAGAACCGTTCACTGGCGAGTTCACCGGCTCCTTCGGCGGCTGCCGAGGAGAAACGGCCAAGGCCAACCGCCCTCTCCTCCCCACCCCCAAGGACGTCCGCCAGCAGCCCCGCGGCAAGACGGAGGGTGACGGCTTCAAGCGCGCCCCCAAGGTCGAGCCCTGGCGCCCCAAGGGCGCCATAGGACGCGGACGCCCACAGGAGGACCCCCGACAGGTGGTGACAGTGAACTGCCCCCTCTACAGCCACCCCCGCGTCTACCAGCCCCTCGAGCGCCCCAAGGAGCCCAAGCAGCCCCAGGGCATCGACATCGGGGGACTGGGACTGGGGGAGGGCCACGGAGGGAGCGGACGGGGACAGCACTGCAGCGGCTGCTGCCAGAAGGGGCCTGGCCAGGCTCCCTGGCACCGCCGCCGCAAAGAAGAGAAGGGGGCCCGAGTGATCGAGGTCTACGTCTGCTCCTCCCGCGCCCCGCCCACCAACCGCCGCCCCTCCAAGACCATCCACATCTAGCCCTTCTCCAACTACATCTTCTTCAACTACCCTTCATCAACTACTCCATCACCCTTACCCCCAAATCCATTAGCTTCTCTTCCTTTTAATTTCTTTCTTTAAACGATTCATGATATCACTCATTTCTGTGAATAAATATTGTACATAGAAATGAGCCTCCTCCCAGTGCGCACAGGCCCTGAAGGCCACCGTTTGTTGTCATTCCACTCCATGTTCACATGGTCCGGAGGGGAAGGGAAAGGGGCAGGGCACTGCAGGGCCTTCCGCATGTCTGCCAGCTGGCCCCCCCTCTCAAAAACGGCACACCACAGCATTACAACATGGCAAATCATTAGCACATGATAAAGCCTATTTAAGGAGTGAGTGTGAGTGTGAGTGTGTGAGTGAGAGAGAGTGTGCAAGTAGGAAGGATGGAAGAGATTCGACGACGAGATGCTGCCAAGCGACGCAAGGCCCCCGTGGGCATCCGGCTGGCTTCCCCGCCCGCCCAGGACCCGACCCAGCGCCGCCATTCTCGCACCCCCGTCCGCCCGCCCAAGGTGGAGAAGGGGGAGGGAGGAAAGCGACGAGGGAAGGGGAGCCAGGAGCACAGCAACCTCGGAAACCAGTACCGACGAGAGCCTGGCAAGAAGCGGCGCCAGCAGTCGCAGCTCCGCCAGGCCCCCTCCAAGGTCTACCGCCGCGCCCTCCGCGATGGCTACGATCTGGCCGAGGCCACCCGCCCCAACGATCGCCTCGCCTTCCTCCACGAGAGATTCAAGGCCTTCGATAACCTTCAGAGGGCCCAGGCGAAAGAGGCGGAGGTCGCGGCAGTGGAATGGGAGGCCAACTGGGTGGCCTTCCAGACCGCCTACCTGGGGCTGCTGATGCCCAAGGAGCGGAAGGCCTACCTGCAGAAGCTGGAAACCATCTACGTCCCCCCCGGATCGGTGCCTCAATTCTCCTCCTCTCTGCCTCTCTCCTCCACTGGAGGAGAATTGCAGGTGAAGGCCAAGTTGGACGAAACGGAGGCACAGAGGCGAGCGCGGGAGAGATTCATGAAGTCCTACGCGCGCCTCAAGGAGCAGGAGCTCCGCCGCCTGGCCTACAACCCCCAGGACATCGGACCGGACGAGGAGGAGGAGGGGAGCGGAAAGGACGGGTGGAGCAGTGGGGAGGAATCTCCGGGCTCCAACGTCTCCTTCCTCGCCCCCACCGTCATCCTCTGCCGAAACGGCCCGGTCCCTACCTCTCGTTTTCCCTTCCCTCATACCCTACTCTTCACCTTCCCCCATTTGGATAGGCAGAAAAGAGGGGGGTGTTGCTGAGCATAGGCGGAAGGCCATGCCAGCAATAAGAAACTCCTTCCTTGGCCAATTTCGGCCCTGTGTTCCCTTTTGTCTGCTCATAGACTTAGAAATAGGGTTCGTTTATCCACTATTTCGCTGAAAGCTTGAGCAGAACAAATGGCACAAAAAGGGGAATAACAATTTCGCCAGCAGACGACAACTTGCCCAGTTAAGCTGAGCATTTCGTTCGTAGAAAAACTGGGATAGAAAGAGTAGAAAAAATTCAATCAGCGAACAGAGCTTGAGCCTGGGCTACGCGGGCTTTGAGGGCCTCGTGCTCAGCCAATAGGGCAGCATACCCCGCCCTGGAAACCGCCAACTCCTCCTGGCAACTGGCCAACTGAACCTTGTAGCTATCCCGCTCCGCCTCCAGCTTTTTCACCTTCGCATCCGCTCCCTTTGCTTCAGCCTTCTTCTTTTCCCGGTATCGCGCCACCCTCACCCGATTCAACTCGCGGCCCTACAGTCCCACATATTCTCCCAACCCCTTCCTCCCACCCCTCATCCACACACCCTTTCAAGCTGCTCCTCCGATAGATCCTGCCCCTTCTTGGACTTCTCCTTTTGAACAGGAGGAGGAGGGGAATTGGACGGAGCAGTGCTCTGAGGCTGATTGGCCGCAGTGGGAGGGAGGGTGTGCATAGGCTCCAGCGAAGTGAGCAATGAAGAAGAGGCCAGGGGGTCGCTTTGAGGCTGACTGGCCGCTGGGAGAGGGAAGGTGTTGGTGGACTCCAATGAAGCAAGTGGCTGAGGCTGTTGGGGCACATTTTGGAAGAGCTGAGCTAGGGAAGCAGGAGGAGGAGGAGTGGGAGCCGTCTGCATATTGGTGAACAGTTGCTCTGCCATTTCCGCACCCTCCTCATACCCCAGCTCCGCCTCAACCCCTCTTTTACCCTTTGGCTTTCTCCAAAGAAGGGCTTACCAGTTGGTCTGGGGAAAGCAGGTGACGAACAAAGCTGGAGTCTGAGTCCTCCATGTTGACGGGAAATGAGAGGAGTGTAGAGCAGGACAGGGAGGGAGGCAAGAATGCCAACCCACCGCACTGCTTTCATACTTTCTCATCATCCCTCAATGCAGGAAGAGTGGCGGGTGAAGCGCCGCGGTGCCTGCTCGTCGCCCCAGAAGGAGGAGGAGGGTGTAGGCTTGGAATTGCTTTTTAAACAAGCGCTGCTATCCTGAGCGCCCTCATTGCAGCCGTGTGCAAACTTCCAGCGTTTACGCCTTTTCTCAGTCAGATTTCCAAATAAATACGAAGCGTCGGACCACTTAGAGCGCATAAGACTCTTCAGTGGAGCCTTCGGGGGCGACAGCGTCAGCAAGGCCAACCTCTTCCGCGGGGAGGAGGACAAGGGCACGGCGCTCGTCAAGGAGAACCTGGACAACTCCAGCAGGGACAAGGGCGGGATGGACTCCAAGCAGGACGGCTCCGAGCAGCTCAACCTCGCCTAGGACGTCTACACGACCCCCTCAATCCCTCTCCTACAACCCCAGCCCTAGAACGGAGCATTATTCTGTGGGCTTCCCCAACTTCGGCATCAGTGCCACCAGCATCTTCACAGCCTCTACACCATCACTTCACCCAACCTCTCCTCTCCAGCTCAAGCGTGCTAGGTGGAATTAGGGCTTGCGCTAGGCCCTAGTTTCACCTCAACTTTCGGTGCATTGCTTTGAGTGCTTTGGAAAGTGTCTGGGTGGTGTAGTTGGTTCCAGCTCAAGCGAGAGCAACCAGGCCACAAGCGACGGCCTCAGGACGACGGCCTACGGGTGCACAGCTTCGCCCTCAGCCTCTCCTACCCCTTCCCAATCCCGCTCCATGCGATTCTCTTTCGCGGAAGAGCAGCCTTCCAGAACCTTCTCTAGTGACGTCAGACCGCGCAGATTAGGCCCACACACACCCCATCTACTATCTACATCTCCCAGTACCCCCCACCAGCGGCGAGTGTACACAAACAGCCCTCCTCAGGGCTTTTCAAATCAGAACAAGTTCAAAATGAACCAGCTCTCCAGTCCCAAGTGCAAGGAGAAGAAGAAGTCCCTCTCCATCGACGCCCAGGCCAAGGAGCTGGACCAGGAGCTCGCTGACTTCTTCGAGGACGCCATCCTCAACCCAGCCAGCATTGTCCGCCTTCACAGCCTCCACGCAGCCCTCCTCAAGCGCCTACCTTCTCATTGGCTACTCTCCTTTCCTCTCACCCAGGCAATGCTCACGGATTTCGTCTACTTTGACCTCCACGATGCCCAGGAAACGCTCCTCCAGCTCGCCGAAGGAGCCCCCAAGCTCGTCTCCAGCCTCGCCCAGGCCTTCAGCAGCTCCGCCAGCCTCAACAGCCCCCAGGAGGACAACGAGGAGACCTACAGGTTTATCATCAGCTCCAGCGCCAATGCCCAGCCCGCCTACAGCGTCTCCCGGACCAGCAACGGCGGCGAGGGCTACCAGGAGGCCAGCAACAGCTGCAAGGAGGCCAGCGATGGCGGCGGAGGCTACGAGGAGCTCACCCAGCCCACCTACAGCGTCTCCCAGACCAGCAACAACGGCGAGGGCTACCAGAAGGCCAGCAACAGCTGCAAGGAGGCCAGCGACGGCGGCGGAGGCTACAAGGAGCCCTTCCAGCCCGCCTACAGCGTCTACGGGGCCAGCGATGGCGGCGGGGGCTACGAGGAGCCCTTCCAGCCTGCCTACAGCGCCTCTCAAGCCAGCGACGGCGGCGCGGGCTACGAGGAGCCCTTCCAGCCTGCCTACAGCGCCTCTCAAGCCAGCGACGGCGGCGCGGGCTACAAGGAGCCCTCCCAGCTCACCTACAGCGTCCACCAGACCAGCGACGGCAGCAGAGGCGAGCACACGACTTACCAGACCGCCTACAGCGTCCACAGGGCCAGCAACGGCAGCGGGGGCTATGAGGAGCTCTCCCAGCCGGCCTACAGCGTCTACGGGGCCAGCAGCAGCGGCGGGGGCTACGAGGAGCCTTTCCAGCCCGCCTACAGCGCCTCTCAGGCCAGCGACGGCGGCAGGGGCAACGAGGAGCCCTTCCAGACCGCCTACAGCATCTACAGGACCAGCAACGGCAGCGGAGGCTACGAGGAGCCTTTCCAGACCGCCTACAGCATCCACCAGACCAGCGACGGCGGCGGGGACTACAAGGAGCTCTCCCAGCCCGCCCACAGCACCTCCCAGGCCAGCGATGGCAGTGGAGGCTATGAGGAGCCTTCCCAGCCCAACCACGGCACTTTCAGCCTCTCCTGCTCATCGACACAGCCACGGGGCACAGCTGTCATCAGCGCCAAGCGAAGCAGCAAGTCCTCTTCTACTGCCGAGGAAGGCAAGAGAAGGAAGGAGGAGATGGGGAACAGCAGCACCAGGGCCAACATCTTCTACACCAGCAATGAGGATGGCCAACTCAAGCTCTCCCGCTCATCTCCAGGGACACGGGGCACAGCGGAGACCGGATGCAAGGAGAGCTACGGGGGCAGCAGCGGCTGCAGGGCCATCAAGAACATCTTCAGCTTCTCCAAGAGGCAGAAAGGGCCCCCCTCTAGTCCACGGGAGGAGGGGCGGGAAGAAGAGGCGAAAAGCCCACAAAGTGATCAAAAGGGGCCCCTCTCCAGCTCTCAGGAGATGGGGCGAGAAGAAGATGCCAGAAAGGGCACATCAAAAGAGGCTAAAAGCTCACCGCGTCTTCAAGGCCTCCAGCGAGCTCAGCGACGGCATCGGGGCTGCCCACCGCGTTTTCAAGGACACCAGCCAAGTTCCCCAGCTACTACGGCACAGCTACGGCATCACCAGCCTCTGCAGCAGCGCCACGGATGCCCACCACGTCTGCAAGGACCCCGGCAACGTCTCCAGGCTCTGCAACAGCGCCAGGGACTCTGGCGCCCTCCTCAGCTTCGACAAGGACTTCAGCGACGTCCTCAGCTTCGTCAGCGGCACCACGGCCCCCCTGCACACTCACAGCTTCGTCGGTGGCGTCGCGGACGCCCACCACGACTTCATCACCTTCTCAAGGCTCAGCGGCGGCGCAGAGGCCGGCCTCCACGCCTCAAGTCTCCAGCGCACTTGGGTCAATGCCTTAGTTCTTCACAGAACTTTGGTAAACCCCAAAATCATGGTGCACGTTTTTCGCCCTCTTTTCTCATCCTGCTCTTGGCTGGGTTCAAAGAGATGGAGCAGACGAGCAGAGGGATGGAGCAGACGAGCAGAGGGATGGAGCAGATGAGCAGCGGGATGGACTTCGAGAGCCTGGACAGCGGCTACAGCCTGCCCAACGTCTTCAGCGGCCAGCAGCCCCACCTCTACTTACCCTTCTTCTATCCCCTTTGAGCTCATAGCTGTTTTATGCCTCTTCCTTTTTTGGCTGGGGTAGGGAGATCAGGAAAAATAGAAAAATTCGTTTTGTAAAGTTTCAGCATTCCCTCGCATCTCATTGCACCTTTGCATCAACTGCTCCCAAATAGTTTTCAGAAACATTTGATCAGCAATTTTCACCTGCATTCAAGTGCCCATTTGTCTACTCAAACCTTGCCTTATCCATTGGGTTGCTTTATAGGATTGTTAGCTTCAGAACTAGCATTAGAGCTGCAGTTTCACTGTTCAGCTATTGATTTCGGTCCCGCTTCTTTGTGGCCGGGCAGAATGTAGGCTTGGAATTGCTTTTCAAACCAGCGCTGCGATCCTGAGTGCCCTCATAGCAGCCGCGTGCAAATTACCAGCCTTTGGGGCCTCGATTCATTCAGTTTCCAAATAAATACGAAGCGATCGGACCACCAGAAAGAGCAGACAGACTCTTCAGTGGAGGCGTTGGGCTACAACACTGCCTATGTTATAGCATAGTAGGAAATTAATTCAAATATCACACACTCAAACACCAAAACTGTAGCTAAAAACCATGCAGCTAGATGAAGACAGGTAAGAAGTAATTTTCTGAGCTAAAAATGGAGATTCTGAGACAACAAAAATTTGGACTTTTTTTTGATAGGACCTTTTTCAACCTCAAATATTTCTCGTGGTACAAGTCCTTCCATCATGCGCTTTGGTCAATATAGGTAAGTTTATCTGAATTTTCAGAAAATTTGGGTGCCAAATGCGGAAACTTGAGTTTTGATATTGAAATCAAAATTTCTCAACATTTGAAAACACAGAAAATCGGTTTTTTACGAATAACGCAGCTGCACTTGATCCTAGAAAGTTGATCAAAAAAAACAAAATGTTCTACTCGTCAAGACGGTTTGAATGGTGGTCGAATCGATAAACGATAAGCGATGGAAAGTATTAGACATTTTTGAAAATTTGAAAATTTGCCGAAAATTGAATTTTGAGTTTTGACCGTTTTGAAAGTCTTAAAATTATGTCTAGTTTCAAAAAAAAATATAAAATAGGGGGCCAAAAAATGTTTCTCCAGCCAACTTTTGAACCTCTCAGAAAATGCCTCTTAATCCATTTTTATGGCATAGGCAACTTTGTGATTATACAAGCTTACTATAACATTCTCTAACTATAAATTATCAGTACAATGGGAGATGGTGGTCTTTCATGCACTCAGCTTTTAATATTCTTTTGCTTGTTTTCACTAATCGTTGATTGCAGATTGAGCACAGCTGATGGGGAGCTGCATTTAAATCCCTCCATTGTTTTTTTCACTGATTGCTTTACTCTGATATCGATGCTCCCTTGTTAGCGAACGAAGTTTTCAATTCGAAAGAACAGAGTCACGAACTCCAACAAAGTCAATATTGACGACTCAAACTAAACCGATTACAGCATTCCCAAACAGAAGCTTGCAAATGGTGTCTGCAAAAGCCTCAACTGTACCCAAAACATCTGGAAAACTAGCCGCCCAACACACTGGGCCCTAGAAGAGCACCAGGACATCTTTTGACCAGCCTGCAAAAGCACGACAAACCCTGAAAAGCCCTCCTCCTAGCTGAGTGGCAGTCATCTTTGTCCTCTGCTGCAGCCAAGTGCCTCTACTGGCTCTCCCACCTTTACAGTCCCCTCTTCATTTGGCAGCCTTTCTCAGCAGCTTCAACTCCCCCCACGCAGCCCTGGGTGGGCCCCCAAACTTCCTACTCCCAGCGGTGCCCGGCTGCTTTGTCTAGCACCCTTTCTTTGGCCGCTCTTCTACCCGACATCTGGCTAATTGGCCCAGGCCTTTTTCCCCTCCCAGTCCATCAGGCCTCTGACCTGAAATGAAGGCCGCCTATTCCCTGCAGTCCAGCGCGCCCCCAGTAGGCCTTCCAAAAGGCGGCTTTTCCACGCATTGGGCATGTGTGAGGCGGGTGCATTTAATGAAGAGGGGCGGGGGAAAATGCCAGCGTCAAACGGCCTTTCAGAAAACCTGCTGGCTGGTAATTGAGGCTGGGCTTCTTCTAGGGGGCGCTTCTGGATTCGGTTTCAAGGACAGCTGTCAACTGGCCAGGGGCGGCGGGGGGGATGAGGGGGTCAGAAGAAGTGGGCTGAGAAATCGTCGCTTGCTCCAGACTTGCCAGAGCCATTCTATCGCCGCTGATGGAGTCCCGTTCCTTACATCCTATTGGATGAGCTGTGTGTGCGGGTGGGCGGGCGCCACGTGAGGAGTGTCTGCCAGTTTTATGCCCCCCCCCGCCTTTTCCCGCAGATGCTTCATCTTTGGCTGGGCGGCCTGGCCTCTTCAGACGTCCCAAAATTGATGGTTCTTAGGATCAGCTTGCGGGATTTTAGTTTAGCTCAATCGCAGAATAGACCAAGGATTTGAGGAAATTTCAGATTAGGGATTTCAAATTACTTTGTGAAACGGATTTTCTAAAGGACATTTTCTTAGAGCGCCGAGCGAAAGCCATAAATTTGAGAGAAAAAGAACTATTTGCGCACCAAGGATGGGCGGAAGACGCAGTAATCGTTGCCTGCCTCGCTGCATGCAAGCCAGTGCCTTCTTTGCCTCTATCCTTTGCCTGTGTCTGTGCAGTTTTCTGTCAAAAAGCTCTGTTTCGTCAATTTCTGTTGACTGTCATGCCGATGTATGTGAGATTTTTGAGGGATGGCAAAATTGAAGGCAACAGCACAGAGGCCAACGGTGAAGCGAGGCAGGCGGAGGAGGAGGAGGCGGCGGTTGTGCCGGCCAAGATTCGTGACTACGTCGCACACACCACTTTTCACGGTCTTGATCAGGTTGGACTCTGCCTGACTTGTTCACAAGCTTTTTTGACTTTTTAGGTTATTATTGACAGTATCATAGAAGCATCAAAATATTATGCCAGCAAATTAGTCATATTTTGCTACGTTGGTGTTTTGTTGAATATTTTTGAAGCAAAATTCATGTTCGAAGTATTGATGCAGCCAGTTGGCAGATTCTAAACGGCAGCCTGTTCGCGCGCATTTTCTGGGGCCTCGTCATCGTTCTGGTCCTGGTCATCGTGACGCTTCAGCTGAATACCCTCATCAGCTTCTTCCTGCAGGTTCCTTCCAACCCCCCTCCATCCCCCACCCTCTCTCACTCTCACTCCCCACTCCAGAACCCCACCCTCACCTCCATCAGCGTCCTCTTCCCCGAAGAAGGCCTCGCCTTCCCCCCCATCACCATCTGCACCCTCGCCAAGCTCAACAGCAGTCGCCTCAAGGAGAAGTTGCCCCCTTTCTCCCATTCCCACCTATCCAAACCAATTTGTTCCCTATAGGTACGCGCACATGAAAGGGAAGACGGCGGAGTTCGCGACGGCTGCCTTCTTCTCCGCCTTCTCCACCACCCTCATGGACGTCGGCTACTTTGGCCGCGACGCCGACGTCGCCCAACGCCTTCAAGCCCAACTGGATGCCGACCTCCGCGGCCAGCCCTTCGTGGACTTCCTTGAGGCTCTCACCTTTCCTCCTTCCTTTCATCTGCCCATGTTTCATTTCTTCCACCAGCTGCAGGACACGGCTCCCGAGTGCAGCCAGCAGTTCCTCTACTGCTGGTTCCAGAACGGGGAGATCCTGCCCGTGAGTTGCCCCGTCTTCTGCTCTGGGGGGTGAGAGATGGTAGGGGAATACTGCAGTGCTGCTCGGACGACCCATCGCACCCGATCCGAGTGAAGCGCTACCTGATCCACAGCGGGCCCTGCTACACCTTCACCGTGAGCCAGCGACAGCGACTGTCCGGGCCCGTGGGTGGCATCGGCTTTGCCTACTGGTTGCTAAGGCTCTTGGGTCCATCCTCGTGGCTAGAGGCCAATCCAATTAGGTACCCGAACGAGGAGCTGTTCCCCTCCGTCTTCAACTCCTACGACGAGCACGGCATCCACCTCTACACCAGTCCTTCTGAGGCCATGCTGGAGCAGAACCCCATCAGTCTACAGGTACAGGAGCCTACAGACAGCTCCGGGCAGTCAGTTGGGCTGAGCTGTAGGTGGGAACGCATAATCACATCAGCCTGGACGCCATGCACACCACGCGACTGACCTACGATCAGCTGGGGCGACGCATCTGCGTGCCTAAAGAGCTCAAGCTCTTCGACAGCTACACCTATGCTGCCTGCCAGGTGAGGGAGAGGGTGTTTTGGAGTGTAGGTGAAGAGGGATGGAAGGGGTTTAAGGTGGAGTGCATGCTGAACATCATGCTGAAGCACTGCGGCTGTGTCGGTCTCTCCAGCTACTCCGCCATCAACTCCTCCTCAGTTTGCAATCCGCAGCAGGCTTTCAAGTTCACCTTCTGTTCAAAATGGGATTTTCAAAAAATATGATAATTGACTTCATGAATTTTGACAATATTTTGGCCAAAAATTAAAACTGAGTTTAAAATCACTGACCGACTTTTTTAGGTGCTACAAATCGCTGGCCTACAACTTCACCAGCATCCTCATCGAGTGTCGGCAGAAGGAGTGCATCGAGGACTGCCAGTACTGGAGCTTCAAGCCGTCTGTCTCTGCTGGCAGGGTTGCCTTGCCCCCTACACCACCCCAAACAATCCCCTATCGCCCAGGTTTTCAATCCGAAACTGTCGGAAGAACTGACCAGATACTGGCGTCTGCCCACCTCAACGCCGGCCAACCAATCCCTCATCATCGCCGACGTCTACTTCCCCGCCATACAGGTTGAGGCCCAGGGTCCTATGGGAAGGGAGCCCCATCCACCTGAGTTTTGCTGCAGTACACGGAGATCGAGCAGGCCCCGGCCATCACCGTGGAGAGTTTCGTCTCCAACATCGGCGGCGCCATGGGCCTCTGGACCGGTCAACACTTTCCAAACATTCCTGAACATTCTAGAAAAAGCCCCCTTTAATCTGCTCGATAACCACTCCTAATCTCTCTTCTCCGATTTCTAACCTCTTGCTGTTATCCAGCAAAAACACTTTAGCAAATTTGCACCGACAGAATCATCGGCTAATTTTCTCATTCACTAATGAAATGGCAAAATATAAGTTGAGCTGTTGAGGAGCGTCCATAATCACCTGGATCCACCTGGTCTACTTCTGCTGCGCCTCCTGCCTGGTGCAGAAGCAGCGGGCGGCGGAGCGACGGCGGACGGGCAGCAACCTGGCCCAGTACCAACTGGCTCCCTCCACTCCGCTCAAGCCTCAGCCTGATGACCTGCTTTGATTCCCCTCCTCCTCAATCTCGCCTTTTTCTGCTGAATACGGGACTATACTGCTTTCTTTACCCGGCTGTCCAACTGTGTACGTATCAGCTTTTTCCGGTGATTTTTCGTCTACTGGCCTTTTTTCCTTTCTAGAGCTTCGAAAGCAGCGAATTCTGGACCAGAGCAAAGCTGGAAAGCCTAGGATTTGGAGCTGGAAGCAGCCTGGGAAATAGACGGTGCATGGCGGCAGCGGAATGAGTAGGAAATGAGGGCGGGGTGGTGGGATAAATGGGCTGAAGGAGAGTGAGGGCGTCAGTGCGGGCCCACTGGCGTAATTGCTCCAGCGCTTCGAGCGAATGGCATCTAAAAAAATTGATGAAAGACAATCAACCGGTAATCTTCATGGCTCTGCTCAGTCCCTCCAAGCAGTCGCCCAAGTGTCACCTTCAAAGTGGGATGAACTTTGGTATGCTGGAATTTTTTCCTTTGAATTTGTTGGAAGGCTTTTTTCTGAAATTTTCGCTAAATATCTATATTTTTTGGATTTCAACGTCGGTCAGAGTTTCGGCGTTTTCTTTGGCGCAATAAAGCCTTATCGTAGCACTGAATAAATTGCAGCTGCTATCTCTTCCACGCACTCTTCAACAAAAGAATTCAAATTGATTTTTGGACTAAGAAATATTTTTTGCATTTTTGGCAGCGTTACAATTTGTTTTGCTTACCGATTTCAGGGCAAAGTCAGTCAGTCATCTGTTCCAAGCCGCAGTTCCAATTACTTAGCCCCTCGCCTCAAAATGAGTTTTTGCTTTCAGTGGGCTTTGTAGGAGTGCTCCTCTTTTTTCTCCTGCCTATTCCCAGTATTCCCCTTGCCCACCTCAGACCAAAAAATGAGCCTGACGAAATAATAAACAATTTGCCCTGAGTAGCGGGAACTCACAGCTGCCTCGAGTTGAGAAAAGGCCTGCTCACAGCTGGTGGGGGACTCCTTGAGTGGGTTTGCCAGTTGGGATCAGTTGGGGACCCGAAATCCCCCTTCCTTTTTCACCACAGGCCATGTCACAAGGCCTCCCCCTTCCACGATTCATTGGCCTGGAAATGGATGCTATCGCGCACTGCTTTTTGCACTCCTGTCCTCCCGCTGTTTTCTAGAAGCTTAGGGTTCCCTTCAGCAGAAGAGATCTAGTCTAAATAGGACTGAGAAAGAAACTCTTATCCCTAGGGAGGATAGCAATTGAGGTGTGCCTAATGCGGGGGAGCCTAGCCAGTGGCTTGCACTAGGATCACTGGAAAAGGCTTTTTTATCGGCTTATAGCAATTTGGATGCCGCAATTTGCTCCAGAGCTTTTATGGAGCTCTACCAGCTAACGGCATCTACTCTGCCATTCTGCTTGAAAGTCCTAATTTTTGGCAGATCTCGAAATGGGCGGTGGCGGATGCTGCGGCTGCTGTTTTCCCACAGCTGGTACAGCCTAGTTCAAAAACTTTTTTGCTGTTCTCAGCAGATGCTATGATCGCTAGATGAAGAGGAAAGCGAGGCAAACGCTCGACGAAGCCCAGCCAAGATCCCCAAACAGCCAGACTCCAGCAACAGTCCGCCGGAGCTCATACCCGGGGTCAGTGGCTATGGAGCTATGTCCAAATGAAGCCATGGAGGAGAATGATTGACAGCTCTTTGACGGCAGTCGCTTCGCACGGGTCTTCTGGAGCGTGGTGACGGTGACGGTGCTGGTCATCGTCACCTTTCAGATTAAGTCCCTCGTCGAGTTCTTCTTCTCCGTCCCTCCACCAACCCGCTCTCCCTCATCTATTCACCGAATTTGTCCAAAACCCCACAGAATGAGACGGTCACCTCCATCAGCGTGGTCTACCCAGAGCAAGGCTTGGCCCTGCCTCCGCTCACCATCTGCACCCTGTCCAAGATCAACCAAACACGACTCCAGGAGAAGTTACAGATGCTCCAAATAATTTGCATCAATTGAGGCCGTTCTATTCAGATACGGGCACATGGAGGGGCGGACAGCGGAGTTTGCGACAGCGGCCTTCTTCTCCGCCTTCTCCACCACCCTGATGGACGTCGGCTACTTTGGGCCCGACAAAGACGTGACCAGCAAGCTGCAGGCCCAGCTGGACTCCGACCTGCAGGGGCAGGACTTCCCCGACTTCCTCGAGGCTGCCCATTTCCCTGCCTTTCTCCTCTCCTCTGCTCAGAGACCCAGTTGCAGGATGTGAGCTTCGACTGCAGCCGGCAGTTCCTCTACTGCTGGTTCCAGAACGGGGAAGTGCTGCCGGTGCCGCCAGCCGATTGAAAGGAAGGCAGGGGATGGAGGAAGTTGGTTGTCAGTGCTGCTCGGAGGAGGAGGAGAATCCGATCCACGTGCGACGCTACCTCCTGCACAGCGGGCCCTGCTATGTTTTCGAGGTGAAGGAGCAGCAGAGGCTGCCGGGCCCTGTGGGCGGCCTCGGATTCGCCTACTGGTTCCACACTCTTTTCTCATCACTCCACTCTGTTTTGTTCCAGAAGTAAACGACACAAAACATTTTTGTGAATTTTTTGATGCAGTTGTGATGGTGAAGCATAAAAAGCGAGAATGCATAAAAGCCGGTTTATCGCTTGCGACAGAATAGCCGTCAAGGTGAGTTGAGGTACCCAAACGATGCCCTATTTCCGTCAGTGTTCAACTCCTACGATGAGCATGGGGTGCACATGTACGCCAGCCCTTCCAACGCCATGCTGGAGAAGAACCCTATCAGTCTTCAGGTGAGCCAAGATTGCAAAAATATTCTTCAATGTTCATGTTGCCTTCTCAGGACTCTTTCTGAGAAGATGATCGTGGAAAATTAATTTTAAAACTATGTTCAAATTTGAAAACCATTCGTTTGGACTGGCACAAAGTAATGGCTGGTTTCTTTATGGCAGGTGGGAACTCACAACCACATCAGTTTGGAAGCAACGCACACAACGCTGCTCAGCTACGACAACTTAGGCAGGGCTGCCTGTGTTCCTCCTCAGCTCACACTCTTTCCCAACTACACCTATGCTGCCTGCCAGGTCACTCTTTCAGCCATCATCACGCAGCCGCTTTTTAAACTCATTTACTCTAATTTCTGAATTATAATTAATTATTGGGCTGATGACCATAATCCCCCCCAAGGCGTTTACCCCCCCCCCCCCCCAAGCTTTTACCCCCCCACCTGTGAAGTATCCCCCCCACGTAAGTATCCTCCCACGTAAGTATTCCCCCACCAAAATCAGTAATCTATGTACGTATGGTCATGCTTTCAAGGCGATTTTTGGTGTTTTTGTACTTGGGGGGGGGGAACCTGGTCATCGATTTTGATGACCAGTATCCCCCCCAAATGCCAAAATCCCTTGATTGATGACCAGTATCCCCCCACCAAGTGGCATTTGGGGGGGATAGTGGTCACCAAACTCATATACTGTTCTTGTTTGTATTTTGCGCTCAGTCACACCCGCTGCATAGTTGATAACCTCAAGAATACAAGGCAAAATTTGGGGGGGGGGGGCAAAAGCCTCGGGGGGGAGGGGCAAAACTCTTGGTTGGTCCAAAACTGGCTTGGGGGGTAAACGCCTTGGGGGGGGGGGATTATGGTCATCAGCCAATTATTGTATTTTGTCTCACAAATTGAGGCCCTTGCAGGTGGAGTGTTCGCTGAAGATCATGCTGGAGCACTGCGGCTGTGTGGGGCTGTCCAGCTATGCGGCTGTGGATGCCTCCAAGACCTGCAGCCCCAAGCAGGCCTTGACCTGCTACAAGTCCCTGGCACACAATTTCACCGACATCCTCATCCAATGCCGACAGAAGCACTGTCGTGAGGCCTGCGACTACTGGAGCTATCGCCCGTCCGTCAGCGCTGGCAAAGTCAACCACCCATCACCCATTTGTTTCATCAATTTATCGCCTCTAGTAGAATGTACTTGAAATTCAATAGACTTGAGCTACCGCTTTCATGAAGTTTGTTTCTGCTTTGAGTCTGAGTATATCGCTGAAATTTCATACATTTTGAACGTAGTTCTTAGGGTTTCTAAGGTATTCAATCCGGCGTTGTCGGAGAAGCTGTCTCGCTACTGGCGGCTACCGTCCAACGGGGACCCCGAAAACTCCCTCATACTCGCCGACGTCTACTTCCCCTCCATCCAGGCTCTACTCCCCTCCTTCCTCCACACTCTTCACTCACTTCCTTCCCCTACTTGCAGTACACGGAGATAGAGCAGCAGCCAGCGGTGACACTTGAAAGTTTCCTCTCCGAGATCGGCGGCTCTTTCGGCCTCTGGACTGGTCAGATTTTTATTTGCCATTGGCTATTAGGACTTTCCCTAACTTTTCAAAAGCCCGCCTTCTTTTCTAAAAGGCACACTGCAGGAGATTTAAGGGAGGAAAGGCGCGGAGTTTTTTAAGCCCAACTAAAGCCAAGTTTGAGTAATGTTGGCAGATGACTTTAGAGGATAAAAACTGCAGGCGCCTCAATCATCACCTTCATCCACCTCTTCTACTTTGCCCTGGTCTCCATCGGGAGATGTCGAGAGAAGCGCGGCGCCGACCGGCACGAAAAGCAGCGCCCCCTTGCCTCTACTCAAGCCTTGTAGTTTAGAGGCCTCGCCACATTTTATTGTTCACTATCTTTATCTCTACTGTTGCTTTAGTGGACAGTTATGAGGCCAACACCTGTAAATAGTTGGAAGATGTTTCATTGGTTGACTTCACTCTGCCAGTGGAGCAAGCTAGCCGATGTCCACGATCTAGAATAAAGGAATCCTGATTTTACCCCTGATTTTGTCGCATTCTTGTTCTCTTAACTGGTATAACTGTTCAAGTGCAGTAGGTATTGTTTACAAATGAAATCCTTCGGTTCGAAAGGTTGCGAAAACCTACAACGAGCTTTGATAAATAGTACCAGAGCGCACCCATAGACCGAAAGCAGTGGACACATGAAAGACACAGTGAGACTGAGAGTAAAAACTGATCTCAAAAGCTCATTTTACCGTCGAATTTATTTTCCAGCACCGGAAAATGTGGGCGTGTACCTTCAAATGAAAGTTTTAGCCCACCAACTGGCCATCCATTCTCATCTTACTGGCATTGGCTGTAGTCCACTGGGGAGATCATGTGGAAGAATTTCGTCAAGTAGTTGATGTAGTCTGCAATTTCAGAGTATCTTAGAGTGAAGTCCAGGGAGCTGAAGAAGATGGGCACTGTTCTCCTCCAGATATTGGAGGACGCCGTGCATATGCTGGGTGCGGAATCGCTCAGGGTCGCGAGCGATGACGTAGACGGGGAACTTGACCCAGTTGGATACGATGGCGTAATCGTACTGATTGAACTCGTTCAGTGGACCCGCCGCCACCACCCAAACTGCAATCCAACTTACTCATCTACCATGCCTTGCATGAAGACTGATTGACACCGACTGATTGGCACCGAATCTCTTAACGTCATGACCCATGAATGCCATCAGCTTGCCAAAATATTTTCAGGTGCCAGGCTTGCATTTGAAAGATGCAATAACTGGGCATAGAGAGCATAAAAAGAGTAACAAGGCTCAGAGTCAGCGCTGTTGGAGGAGTGTACGATGAACTGTCCATCGTCGCCGCTCTTGAATCCATAAGCGATGGAGAAGCGCGGCGGTCCGTTCGGGTTGCCCTCCCGGTAGAACTTGAGGATTGTGAAGTTGGCCGAGTACGTCTGGTCGTTCGTCAATCGTCCAACTACAATCCACCAACTCCATTCAATCCACCACAAGCCATCCCCTTGGCTCTAACAGTGGGAGACGGTGCAGGCTTCGCGGATGACGTGCGGGCTGTTGATGACCTTCAGATGGGTGGCAGTGAGGTGAATTGAGGAGGAAATGAGGTGGAAGAGTTGGGTGAAAGGAATGAGAGTGGAAGAAAGTTGGTTGCTGTTACCTGGAACCAGCGGCCCATCATGCGATCGACGTCCACGACGGCAGAGGGTGGGTGGAGGGCCTTGAAGACGTCCTTGGCGAGGTTCTTGGTGGTGTCCTGTGGGAGGAGGCGTCCGATGGAGCCGCCGATGAGTTTGTTCACCGACGGCACGTTCTGCGGGATCAGCTTCCCGATGAGGTAGTTGAACTTGTTCAGGCCTGTGCATTGGCTGGCGTAGCATGACGAGGCAGTAGGTAAGGGGGGCAGAAGGAACCGGGGATGGTGTTGACGCCGGGGATCTCGGGGACGTCCTGGGGCCCCGGGTAGCCGGGCACTGGGATGGGCGCCAGGCCGGGCAGACTCCCGGAGGCGATGCCCTGCACTTTTCTGGTTTTTAAGACGAAGAATCTGATAGACTCGAGATAGGCTCTATGGGGTGTATGTCACTTTTGAAAAACGAAGGTTCTCCAATTCGAATGAAGTTGTGCCACCATCCAAGGCATTTTAGTTCTCATCTCTATGCCACCAGCCGTTTCCCGAAAAGCGGTTTGGTTGACCTGATATGGTCACTTTTGTAACATGCACTTTTTTCAACCTTTGAAACAAGCAATTTCAAATTTTTGAAAATTTTGTTCAAGAAATTTTAGATAAGTGTGGACTATTATATATCAATCGAAAGGTAATTTGGAGACAAAAAAGGTGGTGTACTTCAATGTTGGCATAAATTGTTCTGAAAAAACGTAATTTTGAAAAATCGAAAATTTTGGGTTTATTATTTTGGCACAAAAAAACTGATAGCTCAAATTTGAGTGCTTCTGCCAAGGGGTAGACCATAATCACGTTAAAATTCAGATTCTTGCGGTCATTTTGATATATAACACGTTGGGTTTCGGTTTGTAAGTATCTGGATTTTTTTGATTGAAAATTTGCACTCAACATTTTGTCCTATGTTAAAGCATAGGCAAAATTTCAGGAAAAAATTTTTTGTCACAGATTTCCATTTTTACTGCCTAAATATCTTCTTAAGGGTCCAATACACCCTACTGCCACATTGGTTTCCTTTGTTTTAGTTAAAAAGTGGTCAATCCTGAATCTAGTATTTCCTATGCTTAAGCATAGGACTTCTCAGGTGTCAACAAATATTTCTCTGTAGCAGCTGAACGGTTAAGAATTGCACACAACACTTGAGTTTTTTTGTTCACAATTCATATATGCTGGTTCTAAATCTGTGCTTACTTTTGAGATTGGTGAAAAAACCACCTACTTGCCCTTTTGAGTGACAAACTTTTATGCAGTCCTTCTGGTCGCTGCTCTGAAGCCGCCCGCGTCTTTGAAAATTAGGCTAAGGTTAAGATAGATGGACTCAATTAAGATGAATTAAAAAGGGCTATATTTTTAAGGTTACAGCAAACACATGAAGAAGGATATAGATGGACCATTGCGAATTGAAGCAATGAACCTAAAGGCAAAATGCTGTGAATAATTGAAACACTACTCGCTCAGGAAGAAAATCCAGTGGTCCAGGAAGAAAGTCCAGGCTATGTTCGATTTGTGTAGAGCGTGATTTAGCTTTTCAGGCTGAGTGCAAACTACAGGGGGGGGAGGCCTTTTCCGTACACCTAACTTTAAAAATTTATTTCTCCAGCCCACAATAAGTTAGCAAGTTGAAAATTGGTGTGGAAGTAGGTCCAACCCTCCTTGGTTTACATAAAAATTTGCGGCTCAATTCATTAGATAGAACTTGAGAAACATTCAATTTTGTAAGGTCACTCAAAAATCGATGCAACGCGACAGTGAAATTTTTTTTCACCTGATTTTGAGGCTTGATTTTTCGACCCTATCAAATCCGTTTGGGCCAAAAATTTCACACAATTTAGAACCAAGTGTCCTTAACTTACATATAAATTTTTGTCTCTCTAGGTGCTCCCTGTGGTGAGAAACAGCCTTCGGAGTACACCACACTTTTCCCCCTTTCCTATGGTTAAGGGCCAGTCCAGCTGGAAAATTCTATGAAATCATAGAAAAAAGAAAAGGGTTGTTTCACTTCAAAGGCTGTTTCTCGACAAAGGTAGCACCTAGAAAGACAAAAATTTATGTGTAGGTTAAGGACACTTAGACCTAATTTGTGTTAAATTTTGGGCCCAAACGGTTTTGATAGGGTCAAAAAATCAAGCCTCAAAATCAGGTGAAAAAAAATTTCACTGTCGCGTTGCATCGATTTTTGAGTGACCTTACAAATTTGACTGTTTCTCAAGTTCTACCTAATGAATTGAGCCGCAAATTTTCTTGCAAACTAAGGAGGGTTGGACCTACTTTCATACCAATTTTCAACTCGCTAACTTATTGTGGGCTAGAGAAATAAATTTTTAAAGTTAGGTGTAAGGAAAAGGCCTCCCCCCCCCCCTGTAAGTGAACTTTATCATGCCACCGCCTAGGATTATGGATTACTTATTCATGACCTCTTTATCATTGTTAAAAATGGTCGCAATTGCTCATGATTAGTTCCTCGTGGTATTTTCAAAATTGATAAGATTTCTAAAACATCAGCCGGTCAGATAGTGCTATAAAGCAACCGCTCACAGGCCCCAAAAAGCCCCCACCTCCAGATCGACGCCGCCCGGAGCCCCGAGGCCCTGGAAGGCGGCGTCGGCGATGCCGTAGGGCACCTTGCCCCCGAAGGCCGCCGCTATCCTGGGGTCCAGCTGCGGGGCCGCCGCCGACGGCCTCCCACCGCTCAGCCGACCCAGCGTCGACTTCACCGCGTCCACCAGGCCCGTCAACGGCTGCACATCACCTGCACTCTCACCTCCTCTCCAATCCCTCCTTCAGGACCTCTTAGGGAAACTCACCGCTCGGGAGGGCCTGGCCGAAGCTGGCGAAGGAGGGCACCGATTGCCGCCTCTCTCGAACGGAGGCGCTGAGGCTGTCGGCGGCTAGGAGCAGAGTCAGAAGGAGGCCAAGCATGTCGACTGCGGCTGAAAAGGTTGAGGAGGAAATGCAGTATGAAAGGAAGGTGCAACGGTTGCCTGCCCCTCAGGCTGACGTCATGGCTGAGAGAGCGGCCAAAAAAGGGAATGCGGCGGGGATTAGGGATTGGGCAGAGAGAGGATGACTGTTGTGCAGAGGAGAAGGAGTGGAAGGAGGATGGACAATGGGGAGGAGGGGAACAAAGTGAGGCGAATGGGGGGCTGGCTGCCCTGACCCGGTGGCCGTGAATGGACGGAAGTGGATGAGGGGCTGGTGGGGGGAAAGTGTGTCAGGGGTGTGCCGAGTGGCGGTTGCACAGGGATGGGTGGAGAGGGGTGGGGGTCCAGGTGGTTGGGGTGTGGGTGTCATTGACACCGAGGGGACGCCCAGGTACCAGGGTTTCACTGTTATCCCAGCTGTACACTCTGACTCCGCTGCTGCCGGAATAGAAGGTCACTAGGAGGTGCAATGTGACTTCAATGCAGGTGCCAAGAGAGTAGTGAATGAAAGGCAAGCTTCGGTGTTTCATCGAAGCAATTCTTTTGTTGTTTTTGATGTTTCATAGAAACCTAGATTGTGGTGTTCTCACTTGATCAGCCCAATGGTAGCTTGGTACGTTACTCAAGAAATTTAGGAACACATATCCATCAGACAGTCATCACCAATGGCATTGCTGCGTGCAAATTGCCAAAAATCGAGCTAAGTAAACGGGTATTCGATCACAGTAGAGTAAAAATTGAATCTTATTTGCGCATGAAAGCCTCGATTTCCTCCACAGTGCGCGGAAGAATGGAGAAGTTTTCGCAGCCGTCCTCGGTGATCAGTACATCATCCTCGATCCGAACCTCACAATATAGCCTCACTCTCCCCGCTCCCAAAAGTCATGGCGAATGTGGACTCACTCCTCCTGAGCCGCGAAGAGCATCGATGCGTTCTTTGACCAAGAACTTGGCTCGAACAGGGTCAGCCAGAGCTTCGTCCAACAGCTCAAACCATCAAAAAGTATATTTTCCGCAGTTTCACACTTGAGACATCCTTGGCAGAAATGCATGCACAGCATTGCAATCCGAAAAGGGCTCTAAAGGGCTTCATATCTCTACTCTTCGTTCCTCCAAAGAAAGAGAAACTAAACCAACTGCAAAGTATTTGAGCACCAAAGGGCTAGGTCTAACATGATCGATGAAGTAGCAGCCGGGCTCCACGGTGATGAACATGTCCTTGGCAAGGGTGCGAGCGGTGCGGAGGTTGCGCAGCCCCGGCTCCGAGCGGCGGGCTGGGCCGTCCTTGGGGTAGCCGTGGACGTCGTGGACATCGATGCCGATGAGGTGGCCGAGGCCGTGCGGCTGGAAGACGGCGCCCAGGCGGACGCCCATCATCTCCTCCACCTCACCCACCACTACGCCGCCTGCGCACAGATTGCCAGTCTTTCCAGCTGGTGGAACCCAGCTGGCGGATGTTTCAGAAGCGAAATATACTGTGCAGTAATATATACACAGACGATTTGCTTTGGCCCATGTCTTGATTCTGTCAGGCATTGGTTAAAATTAAGATAATTGTCATATTTCGTCGAATTTAAATGTGGCAAATTGTGGACACTATTTTCCTATTTGACCTCTATCCAATCGAGTTGGACTCAAACCGTTTTTGAGTCCTTGCAGGATGTTGCGCTCTGCCAGGAGGTGCATGTCGACCCAGGAGACGCCCGGCTTGGCCGCTGCCATCACAGCCTGGCTGGCTGCCAGCACAGCATTGTAGACGATCTTCTGCTCCTCCGTGAACTTCCCCGACACCGGGAAGCTCGTCGTCACGTCCGCCGTGTACCGCATATAGCTTCAATCACCTCCCTTCACCCCTCTTCCTGCCCTCCCAAATGAGCCTCCCAAACCTAGCGCCCATGTCGAACAGACAGAGGTCCCCGTGGCGCAGTTGGCGAGCATTGGGGGCCCCCGCGTGTCCGTAGTGGAGGACGGAAGCGTTGGGCCCGCTGGCACCGATGCAGCAGTAGCCCACGTGCCGGGCCCCACCGTCGTGGTAGGCCTGGGGGTGGAGTGAATGGGGGGGGGGGGGGGGAGGAGAGGATGAGTGGGGACTGGGGGACCTTGTGTCGGAAGACGGACTCCATCTGGTACTCGAACTTCCCGTCCGCCACCTGCTTCATCATCTCCTTGTGCCCCTCCACCGTTATGGCACCTTAGGTTGGGAGTACTCCCATTGTTCTTCGTCAGAGGCTGGGGCTATAAAGGGCAACAGGCATAGCGAAGCACATCCTGTTCCAGCTTTGTCTTGAACACCCGCCTGCAAACTCGGCTCTCTTCAGATCTCCCAGTCACCCATAAAGACCAATGAAGAACGAACAGTTCCGCGATGACGGGATGAAGTAGGTCAAGATCCGTCTGGAACTCCTTGATGCCGTCGAAGGAGGCGGGCTGGCAGAAGGCCCCGGTGTCGCTGTTCTGGCCCTTGAGGAGGAGGAGGCGGGAGGGCGCCGCCGCCTTCAGCTCCGAGGCCAGGTCCTTCGTGTACTTCACCTGAAGTGGTGGTTGGCTGGGGGCTGAGAGGGGAGGATGCATTGGGGAGGTGAGGACCTCATCCACTTGGTACTTGTCGCGGAAGAACTCGGGACCCTCGATCCTGCCCATCCAGATGGCGTAGCTGGGGTCCAGCTTGGGCACGAACACCGTGGACTTCCCCGACTCCACGCACACTGTCCCGTAGCAATCGGGCTCCTGTAATCGGCTGCACTGAAGTGCACTGTTCCCTTGACTGCTAAGCTTCTTTAGGCCCTTTCAACAAGATTAAAAAGATAGCTCTATTTTGACCTACAGTTAATTGGACCAAATTAAATGGTCAACCTTATCTAGCCAGAATGGGCTATCAAATGAAGCATGGGCGGTTGGAGCAACCTGAACTCCGAAGGTCCAGTGGAAGTAGGACTCCTGCTGGAAGCTCCAATCGTTGGCGTCCGTCTCATTCAGGCCCGGCGAATCCTTCCCACCTGCCAGCAGCACCATCGCCTTGCCCCCCACCCCGGCAGCTTTCAGTGCCTTCACCAGTCGCTCCCTCAAGCACAAAATTCCTTCTCATCTCTCAAACTGCAGCCAGGGTACTTCGGCTCAAAAAGCTAACCGGTTCTGCTTGAATAGGGCCAGTGGGACTTTGTGCGTCCTGCCGCCCATGCTTAGAGTGGCCATGGCTCCTGGCTAGGCTGCAAAGGTTGAGAAGGGGCTATGAATGGCCGTGGAATGAGGTGCAGTGTGGTCAGGCGGGTAGATAAGGCCAGAACTGCGTGCTTGCGCAGATTGCCCCGCGCATTTGAAGCATTTCGAAGCATCGGTTGGACAGCAACAGGCTACCAAAGTAATTAAATTATGACAACTTAGACAAACGGCTCTTGCTCAGGCGGCTTGTTTAGTCCATTTGAATCAATCAGGGTTAGGTTCAAGCCCTGTCTAGGCCTAATATTTCACACTTTTTATCCAAAATACGGAAGAAATATCTTGTACCATTGGCGATGGCAAAATATAGCGAAATTTCACTACTTTATGCTCTGAGACGATAAACTTTACATCATGTAACATATTCAATCAGGCAATCGTAAATGAAATATTCCTTTGAGGATTCGATCATAAAACTTGGTCATTTCCACAGATCTAAATCGCATTTCGAATGCGCGGTTACATTAAAGTGCAGAGCGGCTAGTCTACTTTTCCAAAATTTCGCGCAAAATTGCAGCAATGAAGTCGGTAGGGAGACGCAACCGAAAGAAAGCGCAAGAGGCTTTGGTATATAAAAAATTGAGATACTCATTCAGTTGAACTTACTGCTATGATGCTATCGTTGTTATTTGTACTTATGCTTCCCGCCTATTGAGAAAAAAATGAAAAACGTCTCTAAATGGAATCAAACAAAAATTCCCACTAGGTGTTGTACAGTGTTCACGGTTTTTAGGGCAAATATGCTCAATTGGATGTACTCTCTCAATGGCCCACAGCTTAATGAAAGCCATGGTATGGACCCGTTGAAGCCCAATGATCTGGACAGCCTTTTCCAGCAGCAAACGCTGCTCGCCGTATGCCGGTTAGATGCCGAAGCTCGCCAAAACGTCGCGCTCAGCCGCTGTATGAGTTTGCAGGAGCTATGCGGACTTCAAGACTTGCGTTCGAAATTGTCAAGAGTCGGAGGAGGCCAGCGAGGAGGCCTATCGCATGGTGACCGACACCAGCTACCTATGCGAAGAGCACAAGCAGGGTTTGATAGGGAAGTAGATTGCTCACTTTGCCATGGGCCTATTTCAGATTTCCTGACCCACCTGGCTTTTTTTAGACAGGCACAGGCCAACCATTGCCAATGCCAAAGCGCCACCAGCACTGGACCTGGACGGGCAATGCAGGTGTCCATCATTTGCCCCAAAGTCATCATTGGAGTCTGCCAATATGAAATTGGTCTAGAAATCATGGAGTTGTTTCAGAAAGCTTTTTAAGGGACTCAAAAATTGGTTGCCGAAATAGTTCTACTAGTTCTATAGTTCTAGTTCCAATTTTGTAATTGTCCCTACAGGGCAGCTGGCCTGGCTTGGGGCTGGCAAAAAGAAGGGGCGTTTGCATGTGCATCCAACCCTGGCTATGGCTGTGGCCTATGCTCTTGCCACAAAAGCTGGCGCTCCTTAGTGGGCTTCTCAAAGTAGAGTCAACCATTGTTTTTGCGTGTACAAAACATTTCAATTGGGAAAAATGATTGTGTTAAAAGGAGAGTACCAGAATTGTAGCACAACACGTTCAGTTTTATCCCATCAATTCCTATTCCTTTCCGTCAAAAAGCTTCTTATCAGAATTGGATCTAGACATTGAATCTAGACAGCATTCTACCAGCCTCTTCAAAGAACGAAACCTCAGCACAATAGCTCAACCGCATCACTTGCACAGCCGCCGCAGCAGATCTACCAATCTTCATAGGAGGGGTGATGAGCATTGCCGGAGTGATGATGGGCAGCAGGATCGGCCTCGGCAGTTTCGTCGGAGCGCCAGTTGTCCAGGTCCCGAATGGCCGCCGTCGTATAGGCCATGATGTGGCCGGCCTCCTCCCGCGCGTAGCGGCCCAGCATCTCCGTACACGCCTCCGACAACTCCAGCAGACCCAGGGCACCAGCCTCTCCGGACAGCCTTCAGCTATTCTTACCATCAACTTAGAGTTGACGAAAGCGGTCCAGCTTTTTGAGCACCTGAGACATTTGGACTTTTTGATCCAAGTCCATGGAGATTGAAACCCTGTGACTGGCTAAGGAGCCGGTCATTCCGCGTCGAGCTGAAGAATAAAGGCAGAGAAAGAAGGTGGGAGACCGTGCGAGGTCGGAGGGCTTTTCTGGGAGGGCGAGGTTGGTGGGTATGCGGGCCTTGCGGAAGCGGAGCCAGTTGATGATGTGGCGGAAGGCCTTGCCGTCCCGGTCCAGGAAGTAGTTGCCCGACTTGTCCTGCGCCGGCCCCCCGCGGTGGCGATCTTTCCCAACAATCTCTTCCTCAGCTCTCATCCACTAACACCTCCCCCTAACCTGCTCTGAAGAGGTCGGCCAGCTTGGAGTTGGCGTCGGCGGTGAGGATGGAGCGGCGGACGGTGTAGCGTTTGCCGCCCACGTTGATGTTGATGATCTCGTCCGAGTTCTTGCGAGACATCTCACCTTTCAAGTATTTTGCCCCAGCTGCCTATCTGGAGCTGCCCTCTGATACCAAAGAGAGACTGGTCCAAGGAGGGGCCGTAGGTTACTGGGGCAACGCAACGGAAGGGGGGCTGTGTGAGGAGCACTTGGAGGGCTTTCAAGGCTATCTCTCGTAGCCATGCCTCACTAGGGCGCATAATCGATGCCTCAGCTCAGGGGGCGGCAAAAGACCAGGTTCCCTTCGGCCCATTTCAAAGGCGGCGTTGGTGGTCATAGAATTATAATTGAAGGCGAAACTTGATGAGGTATATCCTTGGGTGCCGTTTCGGTATGTGGTCTACCGTCATAGGTCTGTTTCGGTATGTGGTCTACCGTGACAAATCTGTTTCAGTATGTGGTCTACCATCCCTAATTCAATCTTAGATTTCATGGCTATAGTTTTAGACGTTTATAGGGGCTTACTTATCCCCACACACTGTGCTTTCACTCGTTTTATACTTTGTTAAAGTCTTATCAACTAGGGGACGAGTGAGAGCACGGTGTGTGATGATAGGTAAGTCACTATAGTAGGTCAAATTTGGGGGGTGGGCAACTTCGTTGTGGGGGGTAAGCCGTTTGTGGGGGGGGGGGTAGGTCAAATTTGGGGGTGGGCAACTTCGTTGTGGGGGGTAAGCCGTTTGTGGGGGGGGGGGGGGGGTCACCCTCCATGGTGGAAACTCTATGGGGGAACTTTCATGGGGGGACTTAGGTGTCAGCCATAATGTTTCATGGTACACCACATTTCATGGGTAGACCACATACCGAAACGGCACCTATTCGTGCCCGAAGGCCGTGTGTCCAAAACAATGTTAGGGGGTCAAACATGATCGCAGTGGACTTATCATACTAGACTCTCCTTTTGCTGAATTTAGAACATTTTTGAAATCATTTGCTTAGCCTGAAGGCTCTTCACCATTTGGCGACAGCTAATGTTGTTAATTCACAATATTTGAAGCTGGAAAACCGTTTAGAAACGTGGTAAAAGTTTTTTTCTGGTTTGTATAAAGCGCAGACCTGAAGCTGAATGGGGAAACCAAAAAGCGCAACTTAGTTATCAGCATAAAGCTTATGCAAAACTACCAATTAGCGACCACCGCTTCGAAAGCAAAACATTTCTTGTAAAATTCTCATTCACAAAGGATCTGCTCCAAATGTTGGCCCTACTTTTGCTAGTCCAATTGCTCGGCCCCAGCCTAGCCATGGTAGCGGACGGCTATGGAAGCATCATACGGGGAGATCTGATGGAGAAGATGATCCTGAAGTCTCAGCAAAGAAAGCTCATTGTCTCCCCCTTCTCCCTCTCTGCCGCCTTAGCTTTGGCCTATGATGGTGCAGCCGGGAACACCTCGAGTCAGTTTAAGGTATGTTCAACTGGCTCTTAAACTCTTCAGTGAGGGAACTTTTCAGAAATCGGTTTTTTCTATTTTGCGCCTATAGAGTCGATATTTCCAACACTCAATAGACTTGCGCTGCGTGAAATTCAATAGCCATTCCATAGAGCATCATTTGCAGACCCTGTTCGATGGAAAGACGAAGGCGCAGGTGAAGGCAGCCGTGAGCGACGTGGAGGGAATGATGCGGAAGAGCCACAGCCTCATGCACTCTGCCCAGCGCCTCTTCATCCAGATGGGCAGACGTGGGGCCATGTGGCTACCTTTCCTAGCCGCCTGCCGGGCAAAGGGCAACTGTCACTACGAACACATCCAGTTCTTCAAAGCCCTCGGGGTTGGCTAAATTGATTTTGATGGCCGCCAATTGCGGCCTTGCTCAGAGACCTCAGAGACCTTGCTTGCTCTAAGACAAGATGAGTATGATGTAATGAAAAAGCTGATGTTTCAGGCAGCGGATAGGATAAACAGCTGGGTGTCGTCGGAGACGGGCGGCCTCATCCCGAAGATAGTGGAAGGAGGTGAGCTGGGCTCAAGTGGCCCTCCGGATATGACCAGTCGACTACTCATCGCTTCTGCTCTATACTACAAAGTCTCTCACCTCTACCTCTGGCAACGCATCATTGCAAATGATACGAAGTTATTGAGAACAAGTATAATATCTGGTACCATCGGCAGGCCAAATGTGGGTCTCTTTTCGCCAAAATTTGCAATTGACTCGAGTAAAAAGTAAAGGAAATACATTTTATACTAGTGGAATCTGCTGCTTGGACAGTTGCATTTTGTTTTTGGCGCGCAGATCATTGTCTCTTTCCATGCGCGCCCAAAAACAAAATGCAGATGACGCAGCAGATTCCACTAGTATAAAATGTATTTCCTTTACTTTTTACTCAAGTCAATTGCAAATTTTGGCGAAAAGAGACCCACATTTGGCCTGCCGATGGTACCAGATATTTCTCCCACTTTTAATATAGTAGAAAATATATAAATACAAATTTTATAATGTTAGTTATACATTGAGCTAATATTTTATTAGATAATAAATATATAATAAACAAAAAAATCTTTTTTTTAAATTATAACAAAAAATTTTTGATCAAAATTCGATTATGAAACAAAATCGGAAATTACATTTCAAATCTACTGGTAAACTTAAAAATTTTTGAGAAATTTTCTTAGCTTCTAATCTGGAGAATCGATTTGTGGGAGAAAAGAGCTTTACTTTAGGCCTTCCGATGGTACCAGTTGTTTTCTCAACTTTAAACAGACAAAAATAAAAAAATGAATGCCTGGGAAGGATTCGAACCTGCCAGGTTCATTCAGCTGTCCAATCGCGTACCCCACTACACCACTGCTGAATATATCCCCTTAGCTTAACTTCAGATTTATCAATAAATAAATACATGATGAAGCCCAGTGACCCGGGGGCGGGGGGGGGGGGGGAAATGAATACCTACTATCGTCCATTGAATAGATGCATAGGAGAAGAAGAAGAAGAAGAAGAAGGAGTTCGGACATTTGGTTTTTTGCATTTTTCATGGTAAAAACGATTGGAGCTTTCTGCGAAGAGCAGCAGCCTTATCAAAATTGAGATCTAGCAATAACCCCTAAAACGTACACCTGGGTCGAAAAGAGGGGCTGGGCGCTGACGGTTCGCTTTGCTCCCTCGCGCCAGCCCAAATAACGCAAAGCGCAATGGTGACCGCGAAGCGTTTTGTGTTACTGAAATAGTGAAAATAGACATTTAGGATTGCGATTTGGAGGCAGTGACTAGTTTAGTCATCTAAAAGTAGCACATTGTGAGCATGATGCTTTTTAAATTTTGCAAATCGGTTGAGTAGTTGTTGAGATCTCAAAATTGAACAACCTGTAAATTTTGTCACGATTTTCAAAGTTGTCATGACGAAATTTTTTTTAATTGTTCAAAAAGATTCAAAGGGAGAAAATTTTTTATTTTGAGTGGAATACCATTTCAACCCTGCCAGATTTGTAATGGCAAAAATAACCTTTCCAGAAAAAAAGTTTATCAAAATCCGTTGAGAATTCGCCCTTCGGGCCCGCTTCGCGGTCAATACCGAAACAACAACAGAAATGAAACCCTTGATGACTGGAATGCCACTGCCTATATCAGATTTCATTTGGATTTCAGAGCATGTTCCAGTTGGCCTTCCCAGAGTTACTGACGGCAAAGAAGGCTTTCTACAGGTATCCGGCGCCGATAGTCGATTGTTGGACTCCTAACGGTAGAATGTCCTTCCTAATCACAACACATTATTTGAACATTAGGTGAATGATGACTTTTTTGAAATTTCCTTAGATGCAGCATTTCTCATAAACTACATCCAGAGCATCTGCAGCCAATCTGTCGGAATTAAGCAATTCAGCCTAACAGTATTAAAATTTAAGAAAACTTAAAAACTGCGCAGTTCCTTCAGTTGACAATCTTGGAATACCATAAAAAATTGTCAATAAGCGTGCCAACTAAATGCCATGGAATTGAAGCACATACAATGAGCCACAAGGATTTTTTCAAAAACTCTAGCGTCACACCTACTGATCTAATTTCTAAAATACTTATTCAAAATTCTCGCGCTGCGCTGCGTGCATGTGAGGGAAAAAAAGCATGCGAGTTTTAGGCGGTGCAACATGCATTGCCAGTAAACCAAAGAGGGCTTTCAGGCATTGGAGGCTGCCGGAACGTCAACTACGACGAGCTGAGGGGCAAGGTAATGCTGGAGATGATGAGCTACGGCGGTGCAGTGCGCCTGCCGTACTACGAGAACGAGGAGCTGTAAGCCATCCTCCTCCCCTTCAACACCAGCCGCGGGGCTGCTAGAGAGGAACTGGCCATCCTTCTGCCCAAACGCGATGATGGCTGGGATTCAATCTATGCCCTCAGGTCAAAAGGTAGGCACTTTCTCATCCTTCAATTTTATTTTAGAATTTTATCCTGCTATTACCCTTCATTTTTGCCGTAAAGCCAATTTGAGTTGTAAAAAAACTTGAAATACTGACCTTTGCCCTTAATTTATGAAACATTCATAGTGGGTCAATTTGTAAAAATCGTAATCCAGGGTTTTTTGAGATATATGAGTAGATTGGAACTTTCAGTCGTGTTTCAGCCTGCATCCAGCTGGGTCGAAAAAAAGGGCAAACCGCTTAAACCATCTTATTCTAAAATTGTACATTTATGCCTCTTTGCTATTTAGTTTGCTAAAATTTAAGTATTTTAGGCCCAAAATCGCGTGATACAGTTTCTTGATGTTTGTTTTGCTTGAAAACCAATTAAAAAGTAGGCGCGGCCTCGGCGAACCAGAGTTATTTGAGAAGAGGACTGAGGGTGTCTTGAAGTATGGAGAGAGGTGGCCCTGGGTTGGCGAGAAGAGGCTGTGGAGGTTTTCCTGCCCAAATGGCGCGTGGAGACATCCGCTCCAGACCTCAAGAAACCGCTGCAAGAGCTGGGACTCAAAGATGCATTCGGCCCAAATGCTGACTTCACAAACATGCTCCCTTACAATGGCCACATTGCCAACATTTTCCACAAAATCCACTTCGAGGTTACTCTGAAGGAAGGTGGGGATGCTAAATTTGGCTTGCAACGCGATTAAAATGGAAAAAAATAAAAAACGTTGAATCAATTCGTCTTGCATGTATCTCCTACTTTGTAAGTAAGCCAATGAAAAAAGCTAGCTAATTTCAGATTATTATTTTTTCTTCATGAGCTAAAAAGAAGAAAAATGATTAAAATTCAACAATAAAAAAGCAATTAAGACTTGTTTCGACTTGTATTGCTCGACTTTTTCGACAAGTCAAAAAGAGTGATCAGCAAAACAGTTTTCATTTTTTTCAGCTCCCACTGGAGATAATCTGCAGGTATCGGAGCAGGGTGTGGAGGCAGTAGGCGCGGCCTCGGCGAACCTCAGAAGTTCTCTGCTGCCGATCGGGAGGTCTTCCAAGAGGTTCCTGCCCGAGCGGCCTTTCGTCTACGGCGTCGTCTTAGGCCGAACCAACGTTCTGCTGGCCGGCGTCTTTAGTGGAGACTGATGCAATTTAACTGAGTCACGTTTTAAAGTAGAATAAACTTTGAGCCATCAATTGTCCCATTAGGAAATTTGAAAGACCTCATTTCAAAACTGAACAGTGAACAGCTGACCCGGAGAGCTGGCAGATAATCGAACTTCTGTTGACAAGTTTATGTTTGAACATATTCTTGAAACATATTTTTGGTTTTTGTCATAAATTATTCTTTTTGTTATTATTTTTGTCATTATTCTGAATTGTGTTAGGGAAGCTTTTGGGGCTCGTTTAATGCTAGGTGATCATAAATCGTATCGCTAAACCGTAATCAGGCGGCGGTATCACCAAATTGGAAAGGATGGGAAAATGGGGGTAGGCTACACGCTCGGTAGGAATACGGGGCTGCAGATTGAAACAGGCGCAGGATTATAGGGCCAAAAGAAAGGAGAGGCCTAGTTGGGTGGCTGGGGACGAGGGTTGTGGCATTTCAGCGCTATCTCGCCCCTTCACTGCGATCTCCAGTGGCTTGTAAGAAAAAAAGATGCATAATACACAACGGGGGCAAAGACCAGCGGTTGAAGGCTAGGCTATCCGGTCTAGGTTGGCTGGTTTTGCTGAGCAATAAGCAGAAAGAGAGAGTGGCATAACTGGGTGGAGAGACAAGGATTTAAAAGAGCCCAGAATCTGGCGAGCGCTACACTGTGAGGGGATGCCTTGATTAGTGCCTGGAGCTACTATAGCTGGTATGTGTGCTGTAGTGTGCAGTGGGGGATGTGCGGGGGTGGCAAAAAGCTCAGAGTAGCAGCCCCAGCCTGGGGTGCTGCTGGTGGAGGGTGCGCGCAAATGGGCGAACAAAATGGAATGAGGGAAATGAGGAGCCAAAAGATGCGGACTGCTAGCCAGCACCCGCCCTAGGCTAGGGTCGCCTCTCAAAGGTGGCTGGCTATAGGCTGAAGAGGGGGAAGGGCTTTGAGGAAGAGGAAGAGTTCCAGCCGTTCTGCAGTGAGGAGAAGGGGGGGGGGGGGAGGGGCTGTAAGGGCAGAAGTAGTGAGCTGGGGGTGTCTGTGGGTGTAGGTGGGTGTAGGGTGTTTAGGACTTGAGGGGAGAGCCGGTGAGGGATGCCTTGCGGGGTCGGTCGGCCTCTTCCATGGAGGAGGAGAGGGTGCGCTGGCGCTCCATGCCCGGAATCCCCACCCCGCTCAGCACTCCGCTGCCTTTGCAGAACAGGATCAGCGCTCGCGTGAACCGGTCCGGCTGACAAACACTTCTGTCTCTCCTCCTTTATGGCTGCATAGATCAATCATGATGGGTCAGTGGCAATTTGAAGTGTGGCGAGGAGAGGAGGGAGGGAGCCTAACAGCCTCAGTGAGGACGTCGCCGACGCCGTCGATGACGAGGAGCTGGCTCTTGTCCTTGGGCATGGCCTTGTGCATGGTGTAGACGGTGTGGATGTGCGAGGCTTTGCTCCCCACCACCAGCAGAGAGTCCACGCTGCAATTCTCCCCTTCTCCTCTCAACTCCAATAAGGGCCAGGCTGGAAGAAGGCTAGGAGGCTAACTTGACATTGGCGGCAGTGTCGGCGGAGAGAGAGGTGCGCTGCTGGAAGGACTCCAGGTACTTGGAGAGGTTGGTGATGTTCAGGCGCTTCTGGAGGTCCTGCACGAAGTGGGCCACGTGCTCCTTCTTCTCCCCCTGCCCCTGCGTTTACAGCCGCTCTCATTTCAACCATCCTCCATCAACAGCTGAGTGTGAGTCAAGGCACGGGGGTTGCCCAGTCACCCAAGGCCCCCTGGCCCAGGCTTCACGTCAATCTCTGCGTCAGTCTAGGGCGGGGGCGGTCGAAACATGAGTCAGCTCCCAGCAATTTTTCCTTCACCCCCGCTCATCTGTGTGCAACTGTAAAGTCTAGTCGCCTTTGGTTATTTTTGATGGTTAGTTCACTGCAAAGCGACAGACTGTTACAGTTGGGCACAGGTGAGCTGGTGTGAGGAAGAAAAGAAAATGGACGCAGAGAGTGTGTGTGTGAAGCGGGCGTATCCTAAGATAGGAGCCTTCGGAGTCCGCTGCCCAGGAGGAGGGTTTGTGGTTGGGGATTCCCGGATTAGACGGACGGAAGAATAGTTGGGGGGTAAAAGAAGCGTGCAGTTCGCACCGAGAACCGAATCCAGAGAGGCTAGAGTGAATTGAGGAGACGCGTTACTCGGCAAAAGAGGATTTGCAGCGTGCATGAGCGGCGGCTTTCAGGGCTGAGGGGATTGGAGGGAGATGGAGTGGAGTGGATTGTCTTGATGCGAAATGACTATGTGGGAGTTGTCTAGGAAGGATTGGAATTGAGATGACTTTGCCCTCACTGGACAGTGGGGAGGGGTAGAGGAAGGGGATTCTTTGTATGGAGTAGCTGAGTGAAGGCATTAGGGAGCTAGTAGCGTATTACTGAGCGTGCAGTGGGAATGGGTGAACTGGGCTATGCAATGCCGGGCCACATCCATCTAGGGTGCCTAGGGGAGAGGGATGCGTTAGGGATGAGGAGGCTAGGAGAAGAAGGAACTGAGGCACAGTGAGACTGTACAGTCGCTGCTAGGTGAGTGGTGCAGTCTGTTGGAAGGGGCAGAGATGGTCTAGGAGAGAGATAGAAGGAGAGGAGGGTGGATGGGGAGAGGGACTGCGGTTGAGTGGCAGCGCAATGGCAGTAAATGGCTGTGGCTGGCTTACCTCCTGCAGCGGGCAGAGGAACAAATCGATCAACCTCCGCATTTGGCAGCCAAGAAGGGGGGAGGAGGAAGTAGATGGGGAAGACTTACGGGGCCGAACTTGTGGAAGACTAGGTACTCGTGCGCTGCCTGCGAGAGCGTCCCACCGCTCATCTGCCAGTTGATCACCTGAAACCTCATCCAACTACAATATCATCTATATCTGGTACCATCGGCAGGCCAAATGTGGTCTCTTTTCTCCAAAATTTGGAATTGCCTCGAGTAAAAAGTCAAGGAAATACAATTTCTACAAGTGGAATCTGCTTGGACAGTTGCATTTTGTTTTTGGCGCGCAGTTCAGTATCTCTTTCCATGCGCGCCCAAAACAAAATGCAGATGACGCAGCAGATTCCACTAGTAGAAATTGTATTTATCGTCTATACCTAAAGTAGATTGCTTACTACAATGAGTGCCAAACCTAAATGATCAGATGAAACATGGAAAAATTGGGTGGGATTGGTGACCTTGTCCTTGAGAGTCTCTAGGACGCCGGCGGTGGTGGAGGTGCAGTGGATGAGGGCGACGCCCATGACGGAGTTGGGGTGGGCGAGGGTGAAGCGGTAGGCAATGTTGGCGCCGGCGCCGTCGCCGATGACGATGCAGGACTTGACGTCCACGTGCTCCAGCACCTTCACCAGGTCCTCGCCCATCAGCTGCAGCGTGGGGTAGCCCGCCCCTTCCCAGGCAGCAGCGTCGTCCTCCTGCCCCGGGGCGCAGACGTGGAGGAAGATGCTGCGTGTCTTAACCTCCGCCATCGCCGGGTCGTTCACGAACGTCACGAAGCTACGGTCTGGAAGAGGAGAGGCTGAGGAGGGGAGGGGAGAATAATAGAGGCCAACGATTGGTGCCCATGTCGTGGATGGTCATGAAGATGGTCTTGCCCTGCTTCTCGGCCAGCGGGCCTTGGACGTAGACCTTCAGCTTGCCGCAGTGCGGAGTCTCCACCTCCAACATCTGCAATGGACAGCTTTTTGCTGGGCCTTCTCCCAAACTGGCTCCTCCTTGCGGATATCCCGAGCTCATGAGGAGTTTGCGCGAAAGTGAGAGCATAGGTCAACCTGAAGATCGTCCGCCATGGTCTCTGAGTGGGGCAGTGACTGGAGACAGGCGAACAGGCGATGAGGGAAGCGATCAGCAGGATCTAATCCGCAAACTCTCCAAGTTGGCTCTCTGAAATTGAGCCAGGGCTCGCTTTGCACAGCCCCGTGAAAGGCAGAGAGAGAGTTAGAGGCAGGGAAAGAGACCTCGTGCCCTCGCGTCAATGGAAGAGAGTGGGGCGTGGGGCACACGGGGGACCTGGGTGTGTGCGCGCGAGCGTAGGCTCGGAAGGGAGGAGGCGAATAGGAGCACACCCCTGGACCAGAATATTGACACAGCCTCTGTCTCCGTTGCCAGAAGGATTCAAGAAGTCTGCCACTGGCCTAGGAGTCGAAAAATGACCCCCCTTCCGGAGCCTCAGTCCGGAGATCCAAACTGATCGGCTAAAAACTGCCTACACGAGGCCCCGAGCCAAAATCAGGGAGCGCGATAGGAGTAGCTGGGGAAGTAGAGTGGGGCAGGGTGCGGAGTATAGGCGTATACACGCACTGGCAGTCCTTCTTGCCCCCCTTCCTCCTCCTTCCCTACTGTCAAGGCAGGGAGGCCTCCTTCTCTCACTCCCCCTTCCACTCTCCCCCCACCCTCCCCCTGCTCCCCCAGCCCCACTATGCATATAGCCAGGCACCCCCTTTCCCCAATGCAATCCTCCCACCCCCGCCCATGCCACAGTTGTGGGGAGGGGGGTGGCGTGAGTGTGAGGAGACATTTACGCGAGAAGGGGGACGGAGTGAGGGGGCCAGGCAGCCCCACATAGGCCCAGCCCTGCCCCTGCTGCGTAGGTATGCAGCTCTTCTGCTCTGCTCTCCAATGAGTAGCTGAGAGGGGCTAGTCTAAAGCGAAAACAACCTGGCTCCTTCCCCTCCTTTTAATCCAATATCAGCTGCCTCTCATCAAGACGCCCACTCAGGAGGCCCAACTTGATTGACTCTGCCCGGGAATAATTGACCAGGCAACTTTGCCCGCCTAGACCAGCCTCGGGGGGAGTGTGGGCCCTGGCGGGGGAGAAGAGCGAATGAATCCGCTTCCCTGAGCATCAGAGAAGCGGCCGAGTACGATGGCAAAGGCCGTGAGAAGAGGCGGGTTATTGAAGAAGCGCCCTGGCAGCAGTCAATCTCGCGAAGCATTTGTGAGGAGGGAGAGAAAAGGGCAGGGCCTATTGATCCTGACTTTGGCTGAAGGTAATAGGGTCGAGAGAAGGCTGGAGGGGGTTGATTTCCTATGCCAACGCTATTATGGGAATTAGAGCTCCCCGAGGGCTGCACTGGAAAATGCACAAGGCAAACTATAAAACGACATCAGCCATAAATTAACTTTCGGATTAAATTAACAGTTGTTTTCGGACATTTCATGGTAAGTAAAATATGAAAAGTATTTTCGACAGAAAATTTTGTTGGAGAAATCAAAACCAGAAAACATAAATATGCTTTTGCTTGCTATGATTATGTTTTGCCCGGATGGCTGTTGTCATGTAAGAGGAAATGCCACCGATGTAATACCGGTACTAGTTTTCATAATACATTATGCAAGTTCAAACCAGCCAAACTGTCTGTCACCCTTGTGTCAACCTTGGTGAATTTCTACTGAAATTGCAAATTGTGAATAATTCAACAAATAATTTGTAAATAATGTATAAAAATTGAACTAGTTTTGAAAGTTGAGCAATGCATTTCTGTTTTGGAGCAGAAAATTGGGCTGACTCCCACAATCCCCCCAACCCCCAACGGGGTTGCCATCCCCCCCCCCCTTTCAGTTTGCCCCCCCCCCCAAATCTTTGTCCCCCCCCAAATCTCCTAACCATGTTCAAGATACTCCTAACCACAATCAAGGTGCTCAAATCGATAAGGATAGTATGTTAACTATGTTT
>JASANA010002460.1:0-26495 GCA_030248095.1 Ptycholaimellus sp. GST1_10
AGGAGGCCTTGGCGGTGAGTGGGTCAAAGTTGCGGTCGTTGGGCTTGATGAATAGAAGAAGCGGCGCGCCACGTTGAAAGAAAGGAACACCTCCGGTATTTTGATCTTTAGCAATTCCTGCAAAATACTTCGCCTAATCACTACTTAGGTTTCAAACAGGATGATACGCTAATTTAAGCTTATGCTAATTTATGGCATTAGCTTATTACTGCATTTTGATTGTCACCTGACAGAGCTACGGCTAGTACTGGTTGGGTTAGTATAGTGACTCTGAGATCAGAAAGCTAGCCGTGCCTGCTGGCTTAAGCAGAATCACGCGGAAACATCAATGGGCGGCCAATGCCCCTGACTTTACGTAGTTAGAGGCTGGGCCTGGAGCATATCCTTCTCGTGTTCAAAGAGGCCAGAGAACTAAAGCCGAAGATATGAACACATCCAACGCCTCCCCGTCAAGATAGTTCACCATTCTGAGTATTCCCTGCACATAATTGGTATTGCTTGCTGGGCATTAGCAGTCTCACATGTAGCTTTTATGAAACATCAAGCTATCCGGTGCACTGACTCCTCTGATGTTTCAATTCCTAGTCTAAAGAGCTTGCCAAAGGAGTTGTCGTCAATTTCACGTCAAGTTCCCCCCATCCTCTCGCCAGACCCTGGGTTCAAGTTGTCGTGCCTGCCGCTGTAAGTAATGCAGTGAATGCTCTCAAAGCTTTCAGGAGTATCTAGTCACATCGGAGAGGATGATGAAGAGGCCGGGCCTGGAGCATATGCTTATATCAGATGGGCAAAATAAGACTACCAGACGAATATCAAACAGTGTGAATGAGCAGAGCCTGCCCCCGCCCAACTCCTCCACTCACCGCGACCTAGGCCTCCTCATCAGCCCCAACTTCAAATTCTCAGCCCACTGCACCTCCATTGCTGCCAAAACCCGCTTCCTCTGCAAATCAATCCTACGCACCTTCACCGCAGCCCCACCAGAGACCCTCTGCCTCATCTACTCAACCTTTGCCGCCCCATTCTTGAATTCAGCTCCCCAGTGTTCAACTCGATCAGGAAGCAGGACATTTGCATGCTTGAAAGTGTTCAAAGAGAATTTACCAGGGCCATTTTCAGAAGATTCCGCCTCAGAAGCCATGGCTATGCCCACCGCCTCACATATCTGCAGCTAGACAGTTTGTCAAAACGTAGACAGATTGCTGACCTGTGCTTCCTCCATGATGTGTTCCATGGTCGTCAATATACTGCCCTAACTTGCTCATGAGGAAAATCAATCAGCGTCCACTGATGCATAACTGTAGGCTGCTCTCTGACAGAAACGCGCGAGGTCCCCTATGCTTTGCTTGGCCCCAACGCTGTATACCAACCTGGAATGCCCTGCCAGAATCTGTGATCAGAAGTTCGAAGAGAGCTTTCACTGAGCATGTTGCAAAAATGCACTCTCATCTGACCTTGCTTACATTCTTTCCCTTGGTTATGCCTTGCTGCTTAACCTTCTCACCCATTTTGGCTTGGAAGTAAAATCAATCAATCAATAAGGTTTATTTTTCACAACCAACAATAAATATCATTCACCGCTATCTCGTACTATGGCAGCCTAAGCAAGCCCGTAGTCAATGACATCTGGAATGGTTAGGAGTGGGAAAAGGATTGAGGCAGCTGGGTGGTAACTGGCTCAAGAGGGGAGAGTGGATCATCACAGGTTTGGTTGAGGGGGGGGGTTTTTTGGGGGGGGTTGGGTGGTGTGTGTGTGGGGGTGTTTTGGGGGTGGGGGTTGTGGGTAGGAGGGGGAAGAAAAGCGTCAAGGAGGAGAGGAAGAGGGGGGCGTCAAAGCTCACACCTACCCAACAGGTTGGCATACATATTATTGGCAGGGTTTCAAGGCTAGGCATTTGCCCATGCCGGGGGATGATGGCGAAGAATCCGTGGGTGTCCGAGAACGGATGTCGTCCTCGCTCTCCGGCTCCCCGCCCCTGATACCCCACAAGCAGGGCAGTTGGTTTCTAGTCCTCGTGCCAGCCAGCCCCCCCCCCCCCTCAGAGAAAGCAAAGCTATGAATTAGGCTAAGGTGAGGTAGAGAAGGGTGATGTCCATAAGGAGGCGGTAGCCGACCTCGCCGTCGAGCTGGGCGCGCGAGTCCCGGTAGTAGTCGGGGTTGTAGTGCTTCGTGCATAATATTTTTCATGGCCACCACGTTGATGCTATTGTAATCCTCGATGCACGCCTTCAAACTACGGTTGACTGATGTTTCATAGAGCCTACAAATAAGACTGCCCTTAACCCAACCAGTAATAGGCGCAGCTTTTCCAGGTGACAATCACAATGCAGTAAGTAAGAATTAGTCTAACTCGGTTTTACCATATAACCATAAATAGTACCATCGGCAAGCCATCATCTATTTCAATCACAGCAGCCATGTACTAGTCTATTACAATTTCACACACACAGTCTCTAGCGGCGTTCGAAAGCTGATTCTCTGCCTCCCACCTGATCGTCTTCTTCGTCTCTAGCTCCTGCCAATAATACGCAACTGAACGAAGAGGACCACAAACGTATTGCTCTTTTACCAGCGTTAGCGAAGTGTCAGCGCCCAGCCCCTCTTTTCGACCCAGGTGTACGTTTCCATTTTCAATTTTCTAGATCTAGATCTCAATTTTGATAAGGCTGCCGTTCGTCACAGAAAGCTCCATTAGTTTCGATTCTTTTTGCATTGGAAAGAGAAACATTGAATTGACTATAGTTTATCTTTTGACTTTTGCATAAAACAATTTACTTTCCCATGAAAAATGCAAAAACCATTTGTCCGAACTCCTCCTCCTCCTTCTCCTCCTCCGCATCTATTCAATGGACGATAGTAGGTATTCATTACTTCCCCCTTCCCCCTTCCCCGGGTCCCTGGGCCTTATGTAGGAATTTATTGATGAATCTTAAGTTAAACAGCGGTTATATGTGCGTCAGTAGTGTAGTGGTGTAAGCGATTGGTCAGCTACATGAAATTGGCAGGTTCGAATCCCTCTCAGGCATAAGTTTTTTTTCTTGTGTGTTTAAAATTGGGAAAACAACTGGTACCATCGGAAGGCCTAAAGTAAAGGTTTTTTTGCCCAAAAATCGATTGCCTTGAGAATATGTCAAGAAAATTCTCAAAAATATTTTAGTTAGTCATTACATTTGCATTGTATTTTTCGTTTTTGTAAATTTTTGTTATAATTTTCTAAACAAGTTTATTTTTTACTTACTATTTTTATTTTATCTAATAAAAAAATTAACAAATAAATATATAACCAAAAATTTAAAAAATTATATTTATAGGTTTTATACTATATTAAAAGTGGAAGAAATATCTGGTACCATTGGCAAGCCAAAGTGGGTCTCTTTTCTCAAATTTTGTAATTGCCTCGAGCAAAAAGTCAGGGAAATACATCTACTACTTAGTGGAATCTGCTGCGTCATCTGTATTTTGTTTTTGGCGCGCATGGAAAGAGACACTGAACTGCACGCCAAAAACAAAATGCAACTGTCCAAGCAGCAGATTCCACTAGTAGTAGATGTATTTCCCTGACTTTTTGCTCGAGGCAATTAGCGAAAAAAGTGCCACAAACAGCTAAGGCGAAGTTGATGTGGAGGTGGACACAACAAATTGACACAACAAATTGTTGAGTTTCGCAAATATTCTGCATTCTCGGATATAATCTTCAGTTTAAATTTGGGTTCAAAATTCGCTCAGTTAAATTTTTTAAATTCAGCTAGTTTTTGTTAGCAGTAGTACTATTTGACTAATAATTTTCCATAGAAAATACCTACTTATTTATTTAAATTGTTATTAACATCATAAACTATTTTAAATTCCATAAATGAACAGAAAATTTTGATAATTATTCACTAATTACGTTCTAACCTTTATAATGCTCTTTATAACCTGGAACTGAGAAATTGAAATGGCGGTTTGCTGAAGCTAAAGCAAAGGAAAAGCGCAATACAAAGCGGAATCAAATAATATTTCCGTCTTCGGCTCAGTATAAGAGACTTCATCATATCAGTATCTGGAAGCGGAGTTTCAGCACCTAGCTAAAAGCAAGCTGGTAAAATTCAATCATATTACTAACACGTTTTGGTAGCAGCTGTTTCAAAATCTAAAGCACATGACGTAGCACACCTAGTAGAACTAATACTCTTAAAGCAAAACGGTCCTTCAAAGCAGGGTCCAGTATTCAAAGCATAAAATGAATTTGACAAAACTGAAAAAAAGAAGACAACTAATTTATAGCAAGTCTTTTACAACCTTTAAATCCATTTCTTCATTTTTGCTTAAAGCATGCCAAAGTTAAGCTCTGTTGATCCGTTGATAAAAGGAGAATGATCCGAGCGAAAAAGCAAGAATAATAAAGGTACCATTAGTAACGGTTACTTAGATGATATTCGCATTTTGTTTTGGCATGCATTTCAGAGCTTGGGAAAAGTTGTTCATGAGCACTTTTGTCCGCAACTCACAGGTAAGACGATGAAAAAGGCAGCACCGTTACGTCAGTGTAGAAAACCCTGACATTTTCGACATGCAGCATTCTGAATGGGTAACTCCTTGTTGATGCGCCTATTCCCACGGGTAATATTTAAAATTGTAAATGGCGTTTCTGCTATTAGTAAATGTATCTGCTGCAACTTCAGTTGTTGAGCCGAATTTTATCTTCTTCTTTTCGATCCATATTGATCCTTCGATTCACAACCGAAGTACTGGCCTTACAAATCATCACAATAGATCCGCTCGTTCGCGCCATCCAAAGTAATATCACACTTGTGACAAAGCGTATGACAAAACTACTCCAGCTAGACCCAAAGCATGGCCTCACATCTCAATGCTGTACTCCGATCCAGTATCTTCATCCCAATCAGCGTCTGTCCCAGCATCTTCAAGCCTGTCTCTCAAACAGCCTCTTCATCACCGAGCCGCCAACGGAATGACTGCTGCTGATGATACGGCTCCAAATTCGCCTCCTCCTTCAGCCAGGCCGTGGCTTCTCGCAGCTCTTCCATCAAATCTGCAATATCTTTCTACCCACTCTCCCGCCCAGTTCTCAGGTCTGGCCAGCTCACCGACTGGACACTCCTGGTCGGAACAGGTGGCGGGGTCTGGAAAAAGAGCCGAATGTAATTGGATGGGCTCCGCCACCTCATCCAGACTCTCCATGGACTCCCTCTGCACAACGGCTCCTTCCTTCCCTCAATCCTCTCCTATTCTCCCTTCTCAGTGCCCTGCTGCAAGCCTCACAGCGCAGGAAGCCCCTGAAGTCGTCCAAGGCCTCCGTAGGCCGATTGTAGACCCAGGAGTCTGGACAGAAAATAATTTGGTAGAGTTGTGGATGGGCACAAAAAGAGCGGGCTCACCGATAGAGCTGGCGCTGGACTGGGAGGCCCGAATCCGCTGCTCCTCCTCCAGCAGGGCATCCAGGGCTGCCTGGCCCTCCTCCTGCGAGCTGGCTGCAATGCAAGCTTTTGGCGCTGGCCTTGCCCATTGCTGCCATTACCGAAAGTGACGAGTGGACGGCTGTCGTCAGAAGCCGTGGACCCCTCCGCCTCCTCCTCGCCTAGAGGCCTATAAGGCGTGGGCTATAGAGCTATGGTGTGGGACGTGGGAGGGATGGTGTAACTGAAGCAGTGCGGTGCGAAGGGCAGCCTTGAACCGCTCCGTCTCCTCCTTCTCCAACCTGTCTCGCTTCCGCTGCTTCACGCGGCGGTAGATGAACCAGTTTCTCACCTTCAGGCCCTCTTTTGATCTAAAGTGAAAAGGGGGATGGGGTTTCCGTTTTGGCTCCAAACTAACCGAAAGGTTTGCAAACTATGGCAGCATGGAGGTGTATTTATAAATGGAGCGATCACTCTTTAACATGGGGAGGGGGGCTAAGTTGCAAAACTCCAAAAGTTATAACACAGGGGGCTCTGAATGACCTTTTGTTGACGGCTGCTGTGGGTCGTAGAAAGCGCCTACAGAAGTGTTCTTGGGCTCAAAAAAAGACCCCTTAATTCTATTTTCCGAATTTCCAAACAGTTTACGCTCAAATTGATTTGCTAAAGAAATATTCCCAAAAAACGGGGGTGGCACTTTCTCTAATGGTCAGCTCTTGACCGTCGGCTGCCCATGCTGCTAATGTTTCATGGTTTAATTGGTACACAAGGGTCAGAAAGCAAATAAATACAACAACAATTCATTATTATTGGTTGCAATAGTCAATTGACCAAGTTACCAAATGAATTGATGTTACAGTAATATATAACATTTAAATATTTGACTATTTAATAGCAGTATAGTTTTGCAACTTGCTTTATATTGTACAGGTATATAAAGTGATTGCTCAATATATATAGCTCGCTGATGGCAGGCTGGAAGAAAGAAAGACCTGATGCTTTTGAACGCCAAAGTGGCTGGCCATGCGCAGGTACTGAGCGTGACTAGGCAGCGGATCTTTCTCGTAGAAAATTTCCAGCTCCCTATTCTGAGCCTGACTGAAGCGAAACATCCTGCCGAACAAGGAGCATTCAGCATTTTTGTCATCAACAAAATGCAACTTTTCAATGCCGACTCAGAATGGACAAATACTGAAAACTAAATGCACCAATTTCACTAGCATTAAGCAAATTGGACAATCATGCTGCATGAAATAAGAGATAGAGTGCAGTAGTGAAGAGGGAGTAAAATAAACCCGGTCCAGTTGTTGAAGGGGTCATTAGCTGGGTCATAGTTGGGGAGGCGAGGGCGGCCGAAGTTGCGACGATTGGTGGCAATGATGGGCCGTTTGACATTTTGCCTCCAACCCGCTAAGTTATGCTACTGTTATTTTTCAACTTGCAAAATAAGTTAAAGTGGCTAATATTGAAGTTATTATATATTAGCAAGGCGGTTGCGGGGTTGCTAATATTCCTTGCTATTAAATAGCGCAGCATTGCTGGGGTGCTAATATATCATATAACTGGTACCATCGGCAAGCCAAATGTGGGTCTCTTTTCTCCAAATTTTGGAATTGCCTCGAGCAAAAAGTCAAGGAAATTTATCTACTACTTGTGGAATCTGCTGCATCATCTGCATTTTGTTTTTGGCGCGCAGTTCAGTGTCTCTTTCCATGCGCGCCCAAAAACAAAATGCAGATGATGCAGCAGATTCCACAAGTAGTAGATAAATTTCCTTGACTTTTTGCTCGAGGCAATTCCAAAATTTGGAGAAAAGAGACCCACATTTGGCTTGCCGATGGTACCAGTTATTTCTTCCACTTTTAATATAGTGTAAAATCTATAAATACAAATTTATATTATTTTATAACATATGAAAAAAAAATTAAAAAAAAATAAACTCATTAAAAAATATAACAAACATAAAAGAATCGAAAATAAATTAAGATATTATTGGATAAAAAAATAAATAATAAATAAAAAACAAAATTATTTAAAAAATATAACAAAGAGAAAAGATTCGAAAATCAAAAATACAATAAAAATTTATTGGCAAACTAACATATTTTTATGAAATTTTCATGATTTATACTTAGGGCAATCGATTTTGGGAAAAAAGAGATATAATTTTGACCTGCCGATGGTACCAGTTGTTTTCTCAACTTAAAATTTCCAAAATAAAATAATTGCCAAAGAAGGATTCGAACCTCCCAGATTCAACCAGCCGTTCATTCACTTAGACCACTACGCCACTGGTGCATATGCGTTGTTGTTTAACTGAAGACTTATGAATAAAAGTCAATACATGAGGTCCAAGGACCCGGGGGGCTGAGTGGGGGCAGAAATGAATACCTACTATCGTCCATTGAATAGATGCGGAGAAGAAGAAGAAGAAGAAGAAGAAGGAGGAGGAGGAGTTCGGACAAATGGTTTTTTACAAATTTTACTACAATTCTGCAACTTTTCAGCAATTTCTCGCGAGTTTTGGTCAATTTGATGATGCTCTTTCCAATGCAAAAAGAATTAGAAAGATTGAAGCTCCCTGTGACGAGCTAGAGCCTTATCAAAATAAAGATCTAGCAATAACCCTCAAAACGTACACCCAGGTCGAAAAGAGGGGCTGGGCGCTGACGGTTCGCTTTGCTCCCTCGCGCCAGCCCAATATTAGCAGCACCAGTTTCGTGTTGCTATAATAACTGGTCAACAATTTTTACTCTTCTGAGACCAAGCCTTAAAATTTCCGCCTCTTAGATTGCTACTCATTTTTCTTTCTCTATGTCGTCATTATTAGCATTTGTCCAATTGTGAATGGCTGTGTTTGTTTGATGAATAAAAGAAAGAATGCTTGATTATGTGCGTATGGTTTGTGTATTTACATTCCAATCTAACTCCTCCGACTCCTCCTCTCCTCAACACTGGCAAAAGGCAACAAACATGATGCAAAATAGGAAGCCAAAAACGATGAGCAAAAGTAGGCCTTGACTGGAACAAAACGTCCTTTTAGACTGAGCAAATGTTGGCAGCGAATGTAGGCAGAGAGATCGAACATGGGCTAGGGCTTGCCAAACGGGGTAGCGTAAGTATGAGTATAAGTATTCCTGGCAATGGCTAGAGGACGCGCTATCTAACCTTAGACATGTCAAGCGTGATTTCTATTGGTGAGCTTGCAGGCTTCCATGTCACATTGACAGACATTAGTATAAGAAAAAAACAGCGTTGCAGCCACTCAAACACTTCCATCATACAACGGTTCTCACTGCGACTGAAAGGCTGCAGGAAAAGGGAGCAAAAAGGGCCCATATCACAACAATAGTACAGGCCTTTCTCAAGGTCGGAATCTCACCACCATCACTTTTCCATGCCTTTTGCTGCTGTCTCAGCCTTGGGAGCGGCCTAGGAGATGTCATGGAATACATCACAGCCTCCTCTGCAACTCTAAACTTCATCTTCCACAAGCTTAACAAAGTCCCCTTTTAACGGCTAAAACCTTGCTAAAACACAATCTCAAACTTGGTATTTGTTATACTTGTTACAAATCTCAAACTTGGTATATAACGGCTAAATAGCCGTTAACAAGTTTTTGCAAGGATAACCGGGAACAACATTGATTGGTGGGCCTGGAAGGGAAAAGAGAGAGCGTATCCCTCTTCCGTCCACGCTTCATTCTTTCTAGACCTCCTATCCAATCTTTCTGAAGCCAAGCAAATCGGCTACTTAGGTTGCATTGCTTGTTTGCGCGAGTGAAGTTTGGCGCTTCTATGCGAATGTCTTTGAAGGGTAGACCTGGTCGAAGTTGAGATTTCCCTGTAGCAGATGTAATTTCAAGAGAATGACGCCATAAAAAGACTTGGCGCCTGGACGTAAGCAAAAAGCCTTGCTGATGTATCGTAGTTAATGTCTTGCTTCCATGGATGAGGCTCAGTGGTCGACAGTTTGGGATGTTTTGATCTAATAGCCAACCTTCCCTGCTGTGAATTGGCCCATATTTTCAAGCATTGGTCCCACTCATGCCTATGTCGCAGATTCCTTCGCGGTGGGTTTCTGCTAGTGAAACGGAAAACGTGCTCAGAAGCCCTCCCTGCCTCCTGCGAAGACCGATGACAGGAAAGAGCTGGCAGATTATTAACATCACCAACTACAGACAAATTGCCATACTGCTTGCCACCTTCTCTTCTACATCAATGGGTTCAACCTCTACTTCTAAGTTTTACAGTATGGTGTAGCCTTTGAAATAGATTTTGGGCCTCAAGAATGGAAAAGATGTCGTCGATCGTCGGCATAATTCATATCGTTCGCCATCAAATTGAGAGTAGATGGATCATCTTAGTAGGTATCTTTTGTGTGGAACACAATATGAAGAATATGCGCTGGTCCCAAACCCATTCAACCCATCCTGCTCTTAATTCACTCTGCGCATCTGCTCATTTTGTTGTAACCTGGGGGCATATTGTCGCGAACACTGAATATTGATAGACCATTAGTCGGGCAATCGCTAGTCAGTAGCAAATTTCGCTGCATTGATGGTGCTGGTTTAGGTAGAAATTCGTCAATAATTTTAACCGAAAAAAAATCCGGCTGACACCTAGTTTCCCCCCCTCATGGGATTTCCCCCCCCCCATGGCGATGACGCCCCCTCAATAAAGTTTCCCCCCTCATGAAAGTTCCCCCCCATGAAGGTTTCCCCCCCCCCCCCCCCCCAAGATTTTACCTACCACACACACCCTGCGCTAACTCGTCCCCTAGTTGATATGGCTTTGGCGAATTGTAGGTGAAATTAGGTAAAAATAGGTGAAATTTAGTCTTGGGGGGAAACTAGTCGTCGAAATCGACGACTAGTTTCCCCCCCCCCCCAAGAGTTTTGACGCCTAGTTTCCCCCCCAAGACCCAAAATTCCCTGTTTATAATGCTGTATCAACTAGGGGACGCATTAGCGCATGGGGGGTGGGTATTGGTGTAAAAATTGGGGGGGGGGGGACTTTCATGGGGGGGAAACTTTCATGGGGGGGAAACTTTCAAAAAATGCCTTGGGGGGACCTAGCCTTGGGGGGGAAACTAGATGTCAGCCCAAAATCCTACTCCCATAATTTAGTTATTTATGCTCAAACACTACTGATGTCGAACTATGCTCCAACTAGGTTAAAATCAATGAAACTGAATCATGGAATAACTGGTACCATCGGCAAGCCGAAAGTAAGGCTCTTTTCTCCCTAAAATCGACTGCCTCGAGTGTAAAGCCAAAGAAATTGCCATACTACTAATGGAATCTGCTTGTGGGACATTTGCATTTTGTTTTCGCGCGCAGTTCCTAGGCTCTTTTCATGCGCGCTCAAACAAAATGCAGGTGACACAGCAGATTCCATTAGTAGTATGGCAATTTCTTTGGCTTTACACTCGAGGCAGTCGATTTTAGGGAGAAAAGAGCCTTACTTTCGGCTTGCCGATGGTACCAGTTATTTCCTCAACTTTTAACATACAATTCATTTGGTAGGATTTGAACCAATACCAATTACCAACAAATTATGTATTTAGTTAAAATTTTATTAGATCAGATAAATATATACGTAAAAAGTTATTAATAAATAAATGAATTAATTTTAAAAGTTATGATAAATGATAAATGCTATGCAAAATTATTGGCAAACAAAAAATAATTGAGAAATTCCCTTGGTTTTACATTCAGGCCAATCGATTTTGGGACAAAAGAGCTTTCTCTTTGGCAAGTACAAAAATAAAATTGAACGCATGAGAAGGAATCGAACTTGCCAGTTACATTTAGCTGTCCAATCGCTTACACCACTACACCACTGGAGCATATGACTCTACGTAGTTTAACTGAAGTATTATCATCAAGTAACGGGTTGAAGGGGGGGGCGAAGGAATCAAATGAATACCTACTCTCGTTCATTAGCAGATGCGAAGCAGCAGCAGGGCAGCAGCAGGGCAGCAGGGCAGCAGCAGCAGGGCAGCAGCAGGGAAGGAGTTCGGACGGCACTTTGTTTTGCATTTTTCTACCCCAAATTGTAAACTTTTTGGCGGTTTCTCGCGAGTGTACACTAATTCGAGGATGCTCTTTCCAATGCAAAAAGAATCAGAGCGATTGGATTCTTTTGTGAGGAGCAGGAGCCTTATCAATTTCAAGATCTAGCATTAACCCTCAAAACATACACTTGGGTCGAAAAGAGGGCCTGGGCGCTGACGGTCGCTTTGCTCCCTCGCGCCAGGCCAATATGCAAATTAAATCTTATCTCAAATATGTGCTTATCTTATCTGCTTATCATCCTCAACTGCTTGCGATTTTGCTAGAGTTCGTTTCTCTTGCACAGCTTTAGAACAGATCCTAGATTGAGAAAGGAGCAATAAGAACCACATCTTCTTGTATTTTTCCCGCAAAGAAACCTTTCCCAACGTTTCTCACTGCCGTCTGTAATAGGATGCAAATAAAAATAAATGTGCTCAAATAGTGCGCAAAGATTACCTTTGGCGGCTCCGAGCCCGTGCCAGCATCCTCTTCAAAAAGCGCCCTCGTCCTGCATTTGGGGTCCTTGAGTGGTTCCAGAAAGCGGAATGCTTCAAAGAAGGCAAACTTTTGCGTTCTCGCGGACTAAGCGAGTCGAAGCGAGCTTGAATTTCGTAGGCCGGGGCCCAGTGGCGGGGAGAAATGTTGCCTGTTCTTACCCTCAGCACTTCAACTTCCGGCAACAGCAGCAGGCAGCCAACCAGCAGCAATACTTTCATTTTTTTTAAAAACAGACAAATGGAGACAAAAGATAAAAAACGCGCATTTAAATGTGCTTAAAAATATGAAGGCATGTTAAGGATGGGAGCTTATTATGCTCAGGAAAAAAGTGATTTTCTTTGCATAATTAGCCTTTGCTTTCTTGATCTCAGCTCTCTTCAATTTATGCGCGGTCTCATCTGAATGCAAATTGAAAAGAGATATTGATTAATTTTGGTCGTACTTTTGACTGCAAAGCGGGCAGCAGATTCCACTAGTAGTAGATGTATTCTTAGACATTGAACTCGTGGCAATTTCTATTTGGTTTGCCGATAGTACTAGATATATTTGGTTATCGGACGAGATGGAAAAAATCTATGCAATCGCTTCTGCTCCGCAAAAATATCCATAATGGATGGTTTAGTGATGCTTGGTGCGATTAGAGGCAATAAAGACGGTTGTAAGGAGATGGCTAGAGCAGCCAGCAGCAACCGCATTGGCCAAGATGGCTTGGAAGGAGGGAGAGAGTATAAGGATTGCAATGGCAGAGTGGCCTCCACTGGTTATGCCCTGTGCCGTAGGCAAGGCCTCTTTCGGTAGAAGCCGCAATTGCTCGCGCCCTGGCCTGGCCGTGGAGGCAAGAAAATGCGTCTTCTCAAGACCAGCACAGATTCAAAACTTGCATTTTAGATCATGGAAATGCTGCTGCAGATGGCAGCGATAAAATCGGAAATTAAGGTTTTTCCAGAAGATTCTTGGGGCAAAATGCAGAACGGCCGTCATTGTTCGTCATACAATGGAATATTAGGTATTGCTAGACGTTGAGTTTTAAGAGGCGGTTTGCGAGAGGATTCGGAGGGGGTATTCCACTTCCAAAAATTGAAGGTTCGAATTGGGAATCGTGATTAGGCCATGGTTTTGGTCCATTTAGTTGTGATCTCAGCCCAACAAACCCTGGCTCAAAATATTGCTTAATCGCTGAGAAATGGCCATTTTTCTAACACCTACTTTTTTGACCTATGGATGACCTAAAAATCGATTTTTGGCCAATTTCAACCAAGATTTTTTGACCAACCCCAGACTATTATATATCAATCGAACCGCAAAACCATAACAAATTTCATGGTGACAGTGATTATTTCCAAAAGGAAATTTTTTTAAATTGATTTTTCAAAAAACGGGTTTTCGCATTTTGCAATATTTGGCACAAAAAAACTGATTTCCAAAAATGATCCAAAAATTCAAGGCTAAGACCTAGCCTATCTTTTTATTCACATTCTTGCCGTCATTTTGGTATATAACACTTTGCAAATGGCGATGTCTGACTCGGAAAATTTTTCGATTGAATATTTGCAGTTCAATTTTAGCCCTATGTTATAACATAGGCAAAAAATGGCCAAAAAAATTTTGTTCTCAAATTTTGAATTTTTTTGGCATGAAATGTTCATTTACGACCCCCTGCACCCCGCTGTATCATTTGTTTCCCCAGAATTTGTTTGAATCTGCTCAAACTGAAATTCACATTTTCCTATGCTTTAACATTGCCTATGCTATAACATAGGAAAAATGTGAATTTCAGTTTGAGCAGATTCAAACAAATTCTGGGGAAACAAATGATACAGCGGGGTGCAGGGGATCGAATGAACATTTCATGCCAAGAAAATCAAAATTTGAGAACAAAAATTTTTTGGCCATTTTTTGCCTATGTTATAACATAGGGCTAAAATTGAAGTGCAAATATTCAATCAAAAAATTTTCCGAGTCAGACATCGCCATTTGCAAAGTGTTATATACCAAAATGACGGCAAGAATGTGAATAAAAAGATAGGCTAGGTCTTAGCCTTGAATTTTTTGATCATTTTTGGAAATCAGTTTTTTTGTGCCAAAAATTGCAAAATGCGAAAACCCGTTTTTTGAAAAATCAATTAAAAAAAATTTCCTTTTGGAAATAATCACTGTCACCATGAAATTTGTTATGGTTTTGCGGTTCGATTGATATATAATAGTCTGGGGTTGGTCAAAAAATCTTGGTTGAAATTGGCCAAAAATCGATTTTTAGGTAATCCATAGGTCAAAAAAGTAGGTGTTAGAAAAATGGCCATTTCTCAGCGATTAAGCAATATTTTGAGCCAGGGTTTGTTGGGCTGAGATCACAACTAAATGGACCAAAACCATGGCCTAATCACGATTCCCAATTCGAACCTTCGATTTTTGGGAAGTGGAATACCCCTCCTACAAGGCCTCTCAATCCTCGCGCAAACTGCCTCTTAATTGCGAAAATTGCAAAAGTACAGGTGGAATTTTTAATGGTGACGTTCTTACGAGCATTCCACAGTTCACGATGATTGAGGAGCGTTCCAACTGTTTTTTATTCAGTTTGCCCATTATATATAGGTTTATCGTTTTGCAATATTTTAATTTGCTCATTTAATTCATTCATTCATGCTTTCGTTAAAGCGAAAATGTACTAGTATACAAATTTGACCCTACATCATCGAATATCGACGCTTTAAAACGTGTTTTTACCGATGAAATTTGGTATTGCATTTGTTCTCGTTCTGTTTGCACATAATTATTTCATAAGTTACTCACAGGTTGATAACTTTTACTGCTATGTTGATGTTTATACTTGCGCTCTCACTCATCAACAAAGCCTTTGCCGTGGAGCCTGAACAAGAGCACAAGACTTTTCCCCAGCATCTGGTCCGTTTTTTGTTTCCATACTAGTTTAATGCTTGGACTTTCTAGTCATCTTCGCTGTGGCAACTTGTAACAATGATCGTTGATCAAGTGTCGAATATTCCGCCTTGCATATCCCAAGTAACGCTCATTATTTTGGCAATATCTCCGCAAGGCACACCTAGCGTCTTCAGACGACTCACTCTTGGCGTTATCTGATGAGTCTGCTGGGAATCTTCGCCGTTTTCTTCCTTCGACTTTATGAGAGCGGCCTTCTAACCTCACTCTTGATGCCGGACAAGGAAGTGCCATTTCGCGACATATTCCATCTGGCCGGTCCCTTCAATCACTCCCTAGTCCCTTTTCCTAGTCCTAGAATGCAGAAGTCATGCGGCGAGGGCAAAGCCGCCTTGTCCTTGTCTCCGGGGCCTTCCTCAACACCAGCATCCACTCCGTCAACTCATCCACCAGCCCTCTCGCCCTCATCGCCGCGGCCATCGCAGCCAACTCACGCTCCGTTCGTTATGTAAACAGCGTTCGTGCTGGCATCCAACTGCTCACCGCCTCTCCTCACGGTTGCCCCCTTCTTTTCATCCATCCACCCTTCTTTACATCCATCTATCCATTCCATTCTCTGATTAGTCCACGCTCATGGAGGTCTTGCAAATGGACGAAATCTCCCCTCTCCCCTTTCATGGACTTGCAATAGTGCACATACTGCAGTTAGCAGTACTGCAGTCTCAGGCAGAGACTTGCAAAACCTTATCCCCAGCTACTTTTGTGGTAGCATTGATTCCTTCTGCAAAGCCTCTGCAGAAGTTTGATTAATTGCACCTTATGAATTCCACTCCACTCTCCACCAGGCAGCATGGCCATGGCCGCCACACGTGACGACGTCGGCAAACTCGTCGCCCATTCCTGCACCCTGCAAATGATGCATGTTCCAGAGCTGCCCGGCCAACGCAGCGCTTTCATCTTCAACAAGCTATTCACATTTCTACCCAAAACTCCCAAAACTCCCACAAACTAACTTTTGCAGGACCAACAAAGCCCTGGCCCAGCGCATCAATAGGGAAATTATCAATGCTCATTCGTATATTGAGTACACAAAGTATGCTTGTAGCCTACGCTTGAAGTGGAATGGTGTAAAAAGGAGAACCTTCCTGCTTAGGCGTTTGTACTTGGAGGAGCGTGAGTGGAGTCATGGGGATAAGCAGGAGTGCAAAGGGCGCTTGCGGAAACTGGGCTTCAACCATCTCAAGGGCCTCTTCATTCTGTATTCCGTTCTCGCCCTCCTAGCTGCCCTCATCTTCCTTCTAGAGCTTGCCTGGCAGAGAAAATACCGACACACTAAAGTTCACGTTCGAAAGTCCATGTTTTGCGAAATTGAATAGGCTGCAATTCGTGCATGCTTTTGCAGGCAGAGAAACGCTGCATACGCCTGAAGAAGCTGGAACCGTAGCTACTTTAAATTCAAATTAAGATGTACCGTTTCATTCAGTGAAATACGTTTAAGTGATACTAATTTGTGCTCATAAGCTTATTGATTTATATAACATGCATCCCCCGTTTATTCTCAAACGAGATGTTAAATTCCTAAAACATGTAAAAAATTATAAGGCTGGAGTAAAAGATGGAACAGAAAACAAATGAACAAACACGGCAAATCTCGCAGTGCTTGGCCAGAAAAGTAAGCTAATAGGCTGTGATTAGGATGTTTGAGCTGCTTCGCCGCAGCTGAAGCTGAATGCCCGGCTGAGAAATGTTCAAATGCCGGCGCTGAGGGTCGAACTTCCAATCACTGGGCTTCAGCAGACGCCCATTTGCTTGCACTGCTATCGGCGCTCGCAAGAACTTCCCTCAATTTAAAAAAAACTTTCATTCTGGAAATGAAAGATCAGTTTCGCATATTTCTAATTTTGAATCTCATTTCTTGCTCGGCTCTGTCTAAAAATTAAAAATAAAACAATAAAAGATGAAACATTTGCGACGACTATGCCATGTTTGTTGACCAAAATGAAAACCGATGTGGATTTTGCCGATCTTCAAAGGCTGATCAGTCATAGTGCTACTGCCTAGCACTGTAATTTGCAGCCGCATCAGTTTGCTCGGCCTACTCTTGTACATTGCCGATATCCAGGCCATTCTGCCAAAAATATCAACATTTCCATCAATCTCGTATTTCGATTCTACAAACGCTGGCGATTCTCCAACAAGACTAAAATGCTACAGCATGAGATTATGATTTGGATATAAAAGAAATGGAAAGGTGTACACAATCGTAATTTATTTTTATGTGAATTGTGATAAATTTTAACATGTCTATTTGATTGGCTTGGTCCATCTAAAAACTCCACTGCTCATTCATAAGCAGGCGGCAATTTTGGCACAAAGGGCACGAAATTTTTAGAAAAATTAATAAAAAGTAAATAACGAATAAAAAAGTAAAAATGCAATAAAAATTGTTGAAATTTGTAAATATAATAAAACTAAATTTATCTTTTAGGTGGAGAAAATGAACAAAGGTAAAATTCAGGTTTGCGAGCATTCGATATATGATCTATTTTTATTATTCATTGGGACATTTATTTCTTCTTCAAAAATTAAATGTTCAAAAATTAATCGAAAAATTTTATTAAAAAATTAAACTTTGAAAATTATTCAAAGATTAAACAAAAATTGAAGATAATCACGAATTGAATTGCTCTACTGAGGAAGGGTTTCTGCCATAAATTGCCGCCTGCTTATGAATGAGCAGTGGAGTTTTTAGATGGACCAAGCCAATCAAATAGACATGTTAAAATTTATCACAATTCACATAAAAATAAATTACGATTGTGTTACACCTTGTCCATTCTTTTTGATGATCGCAAATTCATAAGATTCTCATGCTGTAGCATTTTAGTCTTGTCATAAGCTGCTCATGCTGTAGCATTTTAGTCTTGTCTAGATCTTGGCCATGTGGAAAACATATTTACTTGCCACATGAACAAGGCTTCAAAAAGACATTGGGGAAAAGGCATCGCTTGGTGTTATTGTTTGGTAGGTAAGTAAGTACTGGAGGCAAAATCTCGATTGCCAGTTCATGGAAACTCTTGGGCGCTGTCGCGTCCTAGGACAAGAAGCTCAAACCTATTGCATGCAAGCTAACCTGACCATCAGTTTAGAAAGAACTGCGCAGTTTCACTAAATTGAAACATTAGGAAAATGGGTAGACGGCAAAATCGAGCAAAATCTCTCTCACAAACGTGAATTGATTGAGAAATTTTGCCAGAAAACTTATGCCACCAAATATATCACCAGATGGGCCAGAAAATTTCCTAAAACACGTAATTCTTCGATTTTTAAATTTCGCTTCTGTTCTCAAATGCCACCCATGCAAAGTTTGAGATGTCTCTATTTTTCCCGTTTTTATGCATATTTTAGTAAAAAATTAAAATTCAGAGGCCTAATTCAAAATTTCACGATTTTCGTCATCTGGAGCACAATAAAAGCTTTCGATTGGTGTATAAATGTCCATGGTTTCATCCAATATCCAAGGCGCTGAACCTCGGGACACGCGACCACCCAAAAACTCGATCACCCATTCATAACTAGGGCGCTGTCGCGCCCTAGGATTCGTGACGAGCGGTATTGAAATCCGTCGCCGGCATCCCAGTAGAGGCGGCCCACAGCCTCGTTGCTGGCGTTGGGATTGATGAGGAGGAGGAGCGGATTAAGCCGGGACTCCGCCGTCGTCTCTCCTGGCTCCTGCAAGGTGGAGCAAGCGCGGATATTGTGTTCAAGTTCCGGGGCAAAAGTTGGGCAAGTTTTTGACCGCGGAGCGGCCCTTCGTGCCGCTCCGCGGTCTATAGAGGTTACTCAACTTTTGTCCTCATATATATATATGTATGTATATATATATGTATATATTTCTGGAAATGCTGGTCCTCACCGAATTCTCAACGGATTGGGACAAACTTTTTTTTCCTGAAAGGTAATGCAATTTTAGGAAGATCTGGAGGGGTGGAACCGGTTTCCGAGCATTTAAAACATTACTTATTTGGGTAGAAAGGCTTGAAAATTGCAATATACAGTTTTTGCGCTGTATCTCCTGTAATCTTTAGAATTGCACAGAAGACTTGAGTTTTTTTGTTCACAAGTCGTATATAACAATTCCAAATCTGTGCTTACTTTTGAAAATGGTTGAGAAACCACAGACTTACCCTCTTGAGTGACAAACTTTCATGCATGGCAATGGCATCAATAGTCAGTAACAGCTGAACGGCTCAGAATTGCACAGAGGACTTGAGTTTTTTTGTTCACAAGTCATATATAGCGATTCCAAATCTGTGCTTACTTTCGAAAATGGTTGAGAAACCACAGACTTACCCTCTTGAGTGACAAACTTTCATGCATGGCAATGGCATCAATAATCAGTAACAGCTGAACGGCTCAGAATTGAACAGAAGACTTGAGTTTTTTTGTTCACAAGTCATATATAGCGATTCCAAATCTGTGCTTACTTTTGAAAATGGTTGAGAAACCACATACTTACCCTCTTGAGTGACAAAATTCCATGCATTCATATTGTGTTCAAAATTCAAAATTCGAAATTTCATATAAAGGATGCGCTCCGCGGTCACCTATTGCGCTTTGCGCCATATACTTGTTGACACTAAACTTTCTAAGAAGTGCCCGGGAAATTTTTTTTCACCAAAACCGCCAATTGTTGGCATAAACAGCGAATTTTGTGAAAAATTTCAATTATCTGCGCAGCGAACAACTTTTTTCATAGTAAAATAAAAAAAACCAACAAGTATATGGCGCAAAGCGCAATAGGTGACCGCGGAGCGCATCCTTTATATGATACTTTGTAACTCAAAAATCAAGTCTGTGGTTTCTCAACCAATTTCAAAAGTAAGCACAGATTTAGAATCGACATATAAGACTAGTGAACAAAAAAATCAACTCTTCTGTGCAATTCTCAAGACTTCAGGTACTACAGTGAAACAACCGCATATTGCAATTTTCCAACTTCCTACCCAGAAAAGTAATGTTTTAAATGTTTCGGGACCAGTTCCACCCCTCCAGATATTCTTAAAATTTAATTACCTTTAAGCAAAAAAAAAGTTTCTCCAAATCCGTTGAGAATCCGCCATTTCTCAACATACCCCATTTTTCAAAAGTTTTACCCAAAAAAGTAATGTTTCAAATGCTCCGGGATCAGTTACACCCCTCCAGATCTTCCTAAAATGTTATTACCTTTAAGCAAAAAAAAAGTTTGTCCGAATCCGTTGAGAATTTGCCATTTCTCAACATACCCCATTTTTCAAACTTTCTACCCAAAAAAGTAATGTTTCAAATGCTCCGGGACCAGTTCCACCCCTCCAGATCTTCCTAAAATGTTATTACCTTTCAGCAAAAAAAAAGTTTGTCCAAATCCGTTGAGAATCCGCCATTTCTCAACATACCCCATTTTTCAAAAGTTCTACCCAAAAAAGTAATGTATCAAATGCTCCGGGATCAGTTCCACCCCTCCAGATCTTCCTACAATATTATTACCTTTCAGGGAAAAAAAAGTTTGTCAAAATCCGTTGAGAATTGAGCATTTTACAGCATACCCCATTTTTCAACCTTTCTACCCAAAAAAGTAATGTTTCAAATGCTCAAATTCCGGGTCTACCCCTCCAGATCTTCCTAAAATAGCATTACCTTTAAGCACAAAAAAAATTTTGTCCAAATCCGTTGAGAATTCGCCCAGGGCCAGCATTTCCAGAAATATATATATACATATATATGAGGACAAAAGTTGAGTAACCTCATAGACCGCGAGCGGCCCTTCGGCCGCCCGCGCAAAAACTTTTAGGAAAATAACAATATTAACATGTTTTATGCCTCTGAAGAAAGCAGTTGAGAAGAATATTAGGGTGAAAAAGGAGCTGTTACCTGGCCCCATAGAGCATAGCCTGGTCGTAGAAAAAGGCCGATGGTGTCCCTGGGGATGGCAATGCTTTGCCAGCCAGACTGCACTCCACTCATCAGCTTCTTGTCCAAGCGGAGCCAGCCTTCTAAAAATGATCAAAAATTGCTTCTGATGTTTTTGATGGTTGGATTGAAATAAACTTTCTGGGAAATAGGCAGTTCTTTCGCTGGAGAAAGGACGCAGAATTGGCACTATCATAAGCTGAGGACCCCACAGAAACTGATATTGAACTAGTATAACATGGGGTTCATTTGCCCAAAGTGGCTGAACCCATGAGCTGAACTGCCGCCCCTTATAATTGATAAACGGATCCAAAGTAAGTTACCCAGTCAGATGATTTTTCATGAAATAAGGGGTCTGGGACTTAGGAGTTTTTTGGGGTGAATACTTAGTACTGCCCCCAGGTCAAGTCCTGGGCGGCAGTTCAAAAATGGCATAAGTTTGGTTCTACTGAAGCTTTTTTCATGATTTAAACGCCATTCAAAAGGAATTTTTATGATCAGTATGATAGTGCACAGCATGAGGCTGATTTCAAAATACCAGAAACCCAAAATTCAATTTTCGGTTTTTGAAACATCAGGCTGATGGATTTGTGCAAATTTGCAAGAAATTTTCAATTGTATGGCCAGATTCGTGTTCAGCATCAAATTTTACCTACTGGGGCCAAAATTTAGAGCAAAAGCTCAAAGAAACCCTTAACTCACATTTTGACCATTGAAACATTAGGTTTTTGGGTTGTAACTTGAGAACAGATTATTTCCGCCAAGCTCCTAAAGCAGGGCCGCAAGCGGCCAACATTTCTGACATTCCCTGAAAAAATGAGCAAATTTGGTTGAGAAACCGTTGAGGTATTTCATCTAACATACTTATATATATATATATAGACTCACACCCATTTTTGGGGTGAATACTTAGTACTGCCCCCAGGTCAAGTCCTGGGCGGCAGTTCAAAAATGGCATAAGTTTGGTTCTACTGAAGCTTTTTTCATGATTTAAACGCCATTCAAAAGGAATTTTTATGATCAGTATGATAGTGCACAGCATGAGGCTGATTTCAAAATACCAGAAACCCAAAATTCAATTTTCGGATTTTGAAACATCAGGCTGATGGATTTGTGCAAATTTGCATGAAATTTTCAATTGTATGGCCAGATTCGTGTTCAGCATCAAATTTTACCTACTGGGGCCAAAATTTAGAGCAAAAGCTCAAAAGAAACCCTTAACTCACATTTTGACCATTGAAACATTAGGTTTTTGGGTTGTAACTTGAGAACAGATTATTTCCGCCAAGCTCCTAAAGCAGGGCCGCAAGCGGCCAACATTTCTGACATTCCCTGAAAAAATGAGCAAATTTGGTTGAGAAACCGTTGAGGTATTTCATCTAACATACTTATATATATATATAAAGACTCACACCCATTTTTGGGGTGAATACTTAGTACTGCCCCCAGGTCAAGTCCTGGGCGGCAGTTCAATAAAATTTATTATTAATGCAATAAATTCAAAAGCGTGTACCTGGTCCTGAATATCGAGGGTAGCTAAATGATAGGGAAATTCGAAGAAGAGAGGTCGAATGGCAACGGAGCCATTCACTTCAGCTTCGTACAGTTGAGTGTATAAATGCGGCAGAAATGTATACCTTTCAAAAAAAGCATTTCCAGTTTGATGCTAACTTAACTAGCGGAATTTAGGTTGAAGCCATGCCACGAAGTGTCAACCAACAAATAAAAGAAGTAGAAACTTCGTCTATTTTTGAAAAACATGAAGCTAAATGCCTCTCAAACAAACTCTTCTCATCACTTTATAAGATGTTAGGTTCAAAAGCGAGAGTTTCATCACAAAATAAACTTTTAAAAAAATAAAAATTTGGTCTCGCTCGGGTTCGAACCGAGGCCCTTCAGTGTGTTAGACTGACGTGATAACCAACTACACTACGAGACCGCTGATCGAAGATTTCACTATTCCAAACATTTTCACAGATCATATGCCAGTAGAATTTGCTCAACGATTTTCTTACAGCACCATTTTAGACCCAAACAAGAATGTACCTCAGTTGAAGCGCTCTTCTAATGGCAGCAGCTGTAGCATTGGGCCAGACGCCGGGGTCTTGGTCGACTCGATTCTCATTATCATTGTGGTTTCTACAGAAGCCATAGAATGCACCCACCTTCATCACCCCACCACTTTCTCACATTTTACTTTCCATGGGATGGGATGAATGATGGGACCTGAGACCAGCGCAAGCAGAGCTCCTCGTTCGTATTGCCCGCAAAGCCGCATATATCCGCGCCGTTGACTGGGATGCCGAAGAGGTTGAACTCCAGCAGGTTCACCAGGCTCTACAATTCTTTCATTCTCCTCAACTGATAAATGGCCTGGCTAAAGGGAGTTGTGAACGGCGTTGAGAGCTCGCCAAGTGGACGGAACGTCCCCAGACCAGTGCGTCGTCCAGCGGCCACTGCCGGCATAGGTGGAGCGGCTTAGGACTGCTGGGCGACGATAAACATATATTCTCTCAGCGTTGTCTCAGAGCACCACTCTTTCAGGGCCCTTGGGCTTCGAGGAGAGAAGGCAGGGGAACCAATGAGGGCTTCAAAGGTGGCCTTGGCCTCCAAGTGGCCGTAGCGATTGTGCCACTCCAGGTGAGGCCCGGCGTGGTGCACAGCATCCATGCACAGGGTTTTGTGGTATATGGGCTTGTTGGGCAGCGGGCTGTAGGGCGGGTCGTTGAGGTCATTCTTCGCACATCCTTATGCGATCATCATTTCATTTTCAGCATTCTATGCTAAAATGAAGGCTGCCATCGGCAGATCCGTCCAGGAAGTTAGACGGATCGTTCATGTCCAGCCAGATCCCGTCGAAGGGGAGGAGGTCATGGAATCGTTGTAGTTGGGTTTTCCAGTAGTCGCCAGCTTGAGGGTGTGTGAAGTCGGGGAAGTAGGTGGGACCGGGCCAGACTTTCGTCCTCAGCGGCATCCCAGTGCGCGGATCCTGAGCAAGCCAGGACAGGATAGAATGTTTTTGAAAAGTTTCTCAAGGTCTGACTTTGACAAAGATGTCTCTTTGGAGACCGTCAGAAAGTGGAGGGTAGTTGGTGACATTGGAAGGAATGGCTGGATCAATGATGGGCACCCAGTATCTTCTGCTGCTCTGCACTTTTTTTCAGCTTATTTTTGAAAACCATATTTGGTCGCTCACGTGTATTTCCTGGATGAAATCCCTAAAGCCGGCATAGCGTTTTTGACTATCGTAGGTGAAGTCTTTCATTTCATCCATATAATCAATATCCGTGACCTCAATTCAGCTTTTGATGAAACGCCAATAGCAGTGTGAATATGAAGCTGGAACCTGAACATCTTGAGGTATGCGTGCGGCTCTGTTCCGCTCCCAGACAACTTTCAGTTGCTCCAGGTTTTCATAGCCATAGCGAGAAAGCTGGAAGCCCAGATACCTGGAACCTTCTGTTTTCAAGCATTTGGTGAGTATTTGGAGCCGTGAATCTAATCGGCGCGTTTGTTCCTGAGGTTTCACGATGGGCCATTGCAATGCGTCTGCTGACCGAGTTCTAATGTGTTCAGTAAACAGAATCAGCGAAAGCATCATGGAGCCTTACTTTTGGACCTGGTGAGCGGGGGAAAGTTGGTCAGCTGCTGGGACGTTGGCGGCGACCTCCACAGCTTCGACTGCATCGTCGGCAACTCTCCCCCTCTCTTTCTCTTGCTCTGGGCTGACGCCAGTCTCCCAGCATGGCTGCTAAACCTCCTGTTTTGCCTCCTACCTCCAAGCGGGGCTGCGCCTCGACATGCCCGGGGACGCGGACGGGGGACGGGAAGCACAGCAAGCAGAAGATCGTCTGCGGGCGCTGCGAGGGCATCTACTGCCTCTTCGGCCTCGACGCTTTTTTCACCCCCCAGGGCTCCGCTGGGATGACGGGTTGGACCCTTCTCAATGACAAGTCTGTGCAGGGCACAAAGCCTTGGGACTTCTCTGTCTGTTGCCCAGATTGCGATCAGGCGAATATGGGCGAGGTGCTGCCGCGTTCCATGTACGACCAGATGCTGGACGCGGAGGTGGTGGAGCTGCAAGAGCAGGGCGGGCGGCACAAGTTCACCTTCACCCCGCCCGGGGCCACCGCAAGCGCCACCACGGAGGCTCTCAAGGCCCCCGCCACTCCCCAGCGCCTCCCCGCTCCTGCTCCCACTCAGGACCTTGCTCAGCTGTTCCAGATGATGCAGCTTCAGATGCAGGCACAGGCGGACCAGGCTCAGAAGGCGGCGGAGGCCGCGGCGGCCCGGGAAGAGCGCCTACTACGCCTGCTGGAGCAGCGGACGGCCGCCACTCCCGCGGCATCCACCACAGCCTCCTTCACCTCACAACCACGCCCGGGGGCTACTCCTACTGCTTTGCCTAAGCTAAAGATGGAGTTTCCGGTGTTCGATGGGTCAGAGCCGGCGGCGTATGGGCAGTTCCGGAGCTGGGTCAGGAACCGGCTGGAGGCGAACAACGAGCTGGGCAGCGCGGACCGCTTCGCCTACCTCATGCACAACCTCGACGGCAAGGCCTTGGCCAAGATTCAGCCTCTCGACCATCACGCTCCTACGGCCTTCAAGGACGCCCTTGCTGTCCTCGACGAGAACTACGATCATGCCGATCTCATCAAGGCTGACCTCTTCAAGCAGCTGGCGATGCTGAGTCCAGTTGAGGCAGGGGACCTGGAGGGTCTGGAGACCTTCGCGGACGATCTACGCCTGATTGCCGCTCGCCTCACCTCCCTCGGCGTGGAGGAGGAGGCCTTGGACACGCATGCGTACGGGCTCTTCTGCAAGCTGCCCTCCGCCCTCGTCAAGTCCATCCAGGAGCAGCGCCTGCGAGCGGGCCAGGCAGCGGTGCCTGGCCTCCAGGGACTGCTCACCTTCCTCGCCGCCGAGCTCAAGCTCCTACGCGGCCTCGACACCAACTCGGGCTCCGACTTCTCACCACATTCAACCTCCTTCTTTTTCTCAGGCCAGGGAGGAGGGAAGAGGGGCGGAGCGAAGGGCGGCCAGCGGGACATGCCTGCGGGCAGTTCCAGTCAGTCCAAGAGCAGGGGTGGGAAGCGCTGCTGCGCCTTCTGTGACGGCGATCACTGGGCCCAGCGCTGCACGGCCTTCACCTCCCCCACCGCCCGCAAGGACAATGCCACCTCTAGGGGCCTCTGTTACCTTTGCCTGGGGACGCATCCGGGCGGGGCCCGGGGGTGCAAAGAGGCACATGGGGGCTGCAGGGTGAAAGGGTGCATGGGAAAGCACCACACAGCCCTGCATCGGGACAAGCCACCGGGAGGGAGGCCGGAGCAGTCGGGAGGTTCGGGAAGCCTCAACTGCACCCTCACCTCCTTCGACGGCACATCCCTCAACACCATCGCCACACTGGGCTCTCAAATCTCCATCCTCGCTACTTTCACGGCCAGTCTAGGGCACCCGCGGCGGGTGGCTCTGGAGTCCGGCTTTGCTCTGCTGGATGGCGGAGCATCGTTCAGCTGGATCCGGGAGGATATGGCCTCTGCCCTGGGCCTCAAGTCCCTGCCTCCTGAGAAGATCACCATCTCCTATGCAGGGGCAAAGGAGAAGAAGCAGCTGGTGACGAGCCCAGTGTGGGTGGACGTGCTGGGGCGGGACGGGTCCCGCCTGCAGCTCAAGGCCTACCAGGCGGCCGTGCTCT
>JASANA010002461.1:0-12611 GCA_030248095.1 Ptycholaimellus sp. GST1_10
AATCTTGATTTAGATTCTAAACTATTTTATGAACAGAAGTTTGGGGCGTAGATATATTTAGCTTGTTGATATTCAACAATATATATATTGTATGTATTTTGCACAAATTTAATTTTATTTTCATTAAATTTGTACTTCGAATTATGTTTTTTAAAAAAAAATGGGTTTAAGTTTCAGGCTTATACATTTTTTATAACGAATTTAAGAGGTTCAAATTGTTTTTATTCTTTAAATTATTAATTATTAGTTCAACCTATTTCAGTATCAATGACAGCAAGTGCACAAAAACAGTTTGTACAAATATACCATTCTTTCATTAACTAGCCAGCAGCAATGGACTAATTGCCCTTCCGTAAGGCTTCGATGCAGAAAATCTAGAATTTTAGCAGCTTTCAGTGAATATTCGGCTGAGCCTACTTCACTCTCTCTACTTGACTAATTAACTGCCTCCTTTCTCACCCATGCAGCACTTTTGCTAGACTCAGCAATTGCTGACTATGTTCCTCAATCCAATGATTGCCGGGGATGCCCTGCTAGGCAGGCAGGGCATGAAAAGTTGATGACTCCTGTAAGGCGGCGGAGGGGTGGATGAAATTAGCAGCCTTCCCTCCCTGGAGCCTCTTGTCTAGTCCCGCCGTTATTGCCTAGGCGATGCTGGGATGAGGGCTGGCTCAAAAAGTAGGCTTGTCAGACAGCCTTCTGAAAACAGGCTTCTGAGGCCGCCTCTGCAAAAAGTCGCCCCCAAATGAAGGGGCGCTGCCCTGCCTTTTTTAGCGCAAACTTCTTCATCACGCACCTGGGCGTCTATTTTAGCCGACAGGGAATAGCGCGGTAGTGGAAAGGGCTGGAAAGCTTGCGCCGAAGATAGAGCATTTGTGCTATCAGCCTTACATTGCTGGCGGGTACGCGAGCAGCTTCATCCATCCCTTCCTCAATCCCATCCCCTTTCCAGGAATTGAATAATGAGGATTGTGAAAAATAGGATGATGTCGTGCGGCGGAAAAAGTATAGTTCTTTGTTTTTGAAATTAGCCAATTAAAGCTGACTGCTGAAGCCTATGGAATATTCTATGACTCTGTATCTATAGACCATATTTCTTCTACAGCCCTATCTCTGGACTGTTGAATCTCCTATAGCTTTTTTAGAGTCTCCTCATAAACTCATTTTGCATGTGGAAGCCATAATGGATCAGGTTTGTCAGTGATTACCCGCCGTTGTAGAACGAAAAGCACGCCAAAAGGAAGACCTTGAACAGCAAATGTTTGCCGGGAGAAGTGAATAAGGATCGGCATTCTGAAAAAGGGCTCTAAGTGCAGCAGACTGCAAGGGGGTGGAGGGGGGGACTTGGAGCAGGGAGAGGGGCTGTTTTCCCAAAGTAGCATTAGCGCCACCGGGCAAAGGTGAGGGCCGGAAATGCGAGGCAGAGGGAGAGAGAGAGCTCCTTCTTTCCCTCTCCCTGCCCCCTCCCTCCCCTACAGGCCATTTGCTTCTAAGCCAAAGCGACACACCCTAGGCGGTCCGCTCCTTCCCCTTGCCGTTTCCTCCCCTCACCAGCCCCCCCCCCCCTCATCTAAGGCCGTGCTGCCCCCATGTGCCTCTTAGGCCGAGAGTCTTATTTGCCCCTGCTGTCTTCCCACTGCGCCAGCTAGACAGGCCGTTAATGACGGAGGCTTGAGCTGAGAAGGCTGGGCAGGCGGGCTGCTGAGAAAGAGGCGGCTGGAAAGGGGCAGCCCGGAGAGCCTGAAAGGACAGGCCAGGTCAACTGAGGGCGGCGGCGGAAGTCTTCTCAGCCTGGCTCGGAGAACCAACTTTCTTTCCCCCCACCAGCCTTTCTCAACCCCGTGGGCCTCAAATGCGCCCTGGCACAAAACTGGATTGGCCTTCTAGGAAAGTCAGGCGGGCTTCTAAAAGTGTTCTAAATTACTGAAAGGGAGCAGGCCTGAAGAGCTTCGATAGATAAAATACTGAAAGGGAGCTTCGGTAGATAAAATGCAGGGGGCTGAGTTAATTAGTGCGGGGTGAAGGGAATATAAGACCGGCGGACGTGGATGACATGACTTTGCTGAAGGCATATTGGCTGACAATCTGATTGACAATGTTTCCGCCTCTAAGCACCTAGATAATACATGATCCCACCCAGCTACAGCAGCGAAATAGGATTTATTCATGAAAAATCACCAACGTTCTCTGTGTCCAATAATGTGATTCAACGAAAGATAATACATTGTCATGCCCAATTTAAGGCTGGACACATTTCCATTCCATGCTTCCCTTCAGATTACCATGGCTTCCTGTTCTGTTTTTGCCGTGATTCTGTGGAAAACAAAGAGAACGAAAATGGAACAAAGAGGGGGGTAGAATGCATGAGGTGGTAGAAACTCTGAGGGGTGATATTTGGAGTGAGCCCCACTGCTTTATATGCCCAAAACTGTCTCGTCAAAGATCAGTGAAGTTTCTCAAAGCATCGAGATATCCCCATCATCATCCTAGCCAGCTAAACCAATTAATTTCATAATCCTTATCAGCAAATTCTTATCCATAATGTCTGGGAAACACCATAGTTGTTGGTGTAACCGCATCGATTAAACTAACCACAACAGCACTTTCAAAGTTTTTCCATTGAGTCCAAGCCTCCATTCACAAAGAATAATTTTATCCTGAATTTTATCATTTCTCCATAGTTTAATCTCTATGCTCCATAGCATGAAGAGTTTGTGTTCGTGGAAAATGTTGAAAATGTCAGCATTCAGTTTCATTGCTCCCCTGTGGCCGTTGGCCGATTCAGTAGCTGGCCCGTGAACCAATTACAAGAAGCATTGTTCAGGCTAGATAACATTCCAGGGTTCAACCAATCAGGATCACAACTGGGCTCCATCATTCATTGAGAGCTGCTATAAAAGCGACGCTGTGCAAAGGATGTTCCAAGCAGAGCTTTGGCAGACGAAGCATGAAACTCGGTCTTGCTTGCATTCTCCTGGTGGCTGTCATCATCTTTGCCTCTGTGGAAGGCCAGTATTTCAGCCATCATTTACCCTGACCCATAAATGGTCTAGATTGCAGGCAGACGACGACGACACCATGCCTGGAGCTTTGGCTAACCCTCTTTATGGAGCTAAAAGGAGTCGGTTGCAGTTCGGCTGCACCATCGCGGCTTTTGTTGGGGGCTGTTTCGTGAGCAGGGAGAGGGGGGACTGGTGCGCAGAAGTGCACCGGCTGGCATCACTCCCAGCTCACGGCCTGTCGAGTTTGGGGACAGCGCCTTGAGACAGGGTTATCCTACTGGCCTATTTTTCCTGCCTTGCTGATGAGGTCTGGCTGTTCGTTGAAGAAAACGCCGCTGCCAAAGGGGCACGGGCTGCTGCGAATGCGACGCTGAAGGCCATATTTTTTGTGTCGGAGAGCCGCTGAGCCAATATCCTAAAAATAAGTGATTCGGCGTTCTTTTCGTCGATAGGTGTTTTATGAGAGGACGAATTTGGAGGACAGCAATAACACGACCCCTTTTACTGAAATTGAAGACAAAAAGTGGGACAAACTTGCGAATGAACTGTGTGGGCACGGGAGTGAAACAAACAAAAATGTGATTATGCGATTTTATGTTTCCCATTGATAATGTGCCAAAAACGTGCTTGGTTCATCTTGCATCGCCTCCAAAAGAACCAAGCCAAAATAGCTTCTTGGCAAATCTTTCCATAATCGTCTGATCCTCAACAAGCCTGCCTGTCAGTATAGATACGGAAATAAGGAGTAAACATATATTACGTATTAAGAAATTTTCATAAGAATTATGGACCGCGGTGGGAAGCCCATACATAGGATTTTATAGGAATTTACCGGTGCCCATTCAGTCCATGATAGAGCAGTAAACGGATATCAGTCTACAGGTGACCCATGATTACTTATTGCGCGGTTAATTCTCTTCACTTATTGCATCTAGTGCCTCTTTGTGTTTTGAGTTAAAATGGCAATTGCTTGCATATTTAAGAATATTTATATTTATGCTTACTTAAAAACATGAAGAAATGGCCTTTTTTGCGATAATACCGGGTGCGGCCTCCTATTTTTGACGAAATTTAAAAATTTATTTCTCCAGCCCACATTGAGCTAGAAACTTGAAATTTGGTAGAGAAGTAGGTCCAACCCTCATTGATTTGCAAAAAAATTTGCAGCTCAATTCAATGAGTAGAATCAGAGAATCAGTTGTTTTTGTAAGGTCACTCACAAATCGATGCACCTCCACAGTGAAATTTTTTCACCTGATTATGAGGCTTGATTTCTTAGTCCCATGAAATCCGATTGAGCCCAAAATTTAACACAATTTAGTTCGAAGTGCCCTTAACTTACCTATAAATTTTTATCTTTCTAGGTGCTCCCTCTCTTGAGAAACAGCCTTCGAAGTAAAACAATCTATTTCTTTTTTCCATGATTTCATAGTGTTCTCCAGCTGGACCGGCCCTTAGGCCTTAACTCTAGGAAAGGGGGAAAGTGTGGTGTATTCCGATAGCTGTTTCTCGACAGAGAGAGCACTTAGACAGACAAAAATTTATATGTAAGTTAAGAGCACTTAGAACTAAATTGTGATAAATTTTGGGCTCAATCGGATTTGGTGGGGCTAAGAAATCAAGCCTTAAAATCAGGTGAAAAAAAATTTCACTGTGAAGGCTCATCGATTTTTGAGTGACCTTACAAAAACGACTGTTTCTCTGATTCTACTTAATGAATTAATCCGCAATTTTTTTTTGCAAATCAATGAGGGTTGGACCTACTTTCATATCAAATTTCAACTTTCTAGCTTGTTGTGGGCTGGGGAAATAAAATTTTAAATTTCGTCAAAAATAGGAGGCCGCACCCGGTAAACATCACAAAAACTAAAACATATTCAGCATATTAGGTTTTATTCTTCGTTTGCATTCTGTATAATTGAGTTTTTCGCATAATTTCAATGCACATATCGGACGGATATGCTAATTGAATTGAAAGTCACACAAGTGGTCTATTTATAAGGAAACCAAGGAATGAACGTAAATTTGAAACACAACGGCACCATGATTTTTATCATATTCGTAGCTTTGTTCATCTTTGAAGTTGCTCAGGCAAAGGAGGCTGACAAAGAACTGTTGCGCGTTAGATATCTTTAATAGATTCAAAGAAAATCGGTACAAGATATTGTTTGGTATTTTGTAATTCTGTATTTTCAGCAAACAACATAATACCAAAATAGACAATTTTTTGATTCTGCAATTTTGGCCCACTTTCATTTTATTATGCTCCCAAAATAATAGTTTCACTTAACTTTTTTTTACAAAAACCAAAACAAACCAAATAGAGTCATTAATTATTGACCGCGAAGCGCTTTGTGGGCTTTGCGGTCTATACATTGCTTTGCTTTGCTTTGCGGGCCCGCTTTGCGGTCTATACATGTGACTGACTTTTTGTTTGTATATATTTATATATATTTCTGTCTGGAATGACCGGGGCCGTGCGAATTCTAAACGGTTTTTGGCAAACTTTTTGCGCGGCCGAAGGCCGCCAGCCGTTGAGGGTAGGGCAGTCAGAGCTCCGGAGGCCGGAGGGCATGGGTGCGGAGGCCCCGGAGCGTAGCCTAGCATGCGAAGCATGCTAGGCGAAGCGTAGGGGCCGTAGCACCCATGCCCGGAGGCCGGAGGAGCTCTGGTGCCCTGCCCGAAGCGGCGGGCGGCCAAGGCCCGCTTAAGCAGTTACCCCATTTTTGCGTCCGTCTGTCCGCATATATATATATATATATATTTGTCTGTTCCAGGCCCATACTCCGCGGTTTTTCAACGAAATTGGCTGATTTTTTGCATGAAGGTCCGCCTGGGTGGTATCTCCAGGCCATTTTTGGCGCTTGGCGTAATTTTTTGAATTTCGCCCAAAACTCAATTTTTTGATGTTTCAAAGCACTAAAAATAGTAAATCACTGGTTTTTCCATGAAATTAGCTTAAATTTTGCATGAAAGTCTGCCTTGGTGATGCCTTGGCCCCATTATTAGGGCTTGGAGAAATTTTTTGATTTTCACCCAAAACTCAGTTTTTTGATGTTTCAAAATTGGAAAATTCGTAAATCACTGGTTTTTCGATGAAATTAACAACTTAGCATTTACCAAAACCCTGCGTAAAACTTGGAAGAAATGACTTTGCAATTGGTAATACTCGTTCCTGTAGCTTAAGTGTTTGGCTTGGAAATGAAGCCGCGCATCTTGGCGACAGCCGAGAACACCTTGTTTTCTGAAAGGTCACAAATCTGACAGGGTGGAAGCCGTATATTCCACTCAAAATAAAAAATTTTATCCCTTGGAAACTTTTTGAACATTAAAAATCGTGACAAAAAATATCCAGTTTGTTCAATTTTGAGATCTCAACTACTGCTCAACTGATTTGCAAAATTCAAAAAGCATTATGCTCACAATGTGCCACTTTTAGCTGATTAAACTAGTCACTGCTTCCAAATCGTAATCCTAAATGCCTATTTTTACTATTTTAGTAACACAAAGCACTTCGCGGTCACCATTGCACTTTGCGCCATTATACTTGTCTATCTTTTAAAGTGGATATGGCATGTGAATGTCATTGATGATGAAAATTCATGGCATTTTCTTTGATACATAAAATAACTGGTACCATCGGCAAGCCGAAAGAAATCTCTTTTCTCCCAAAAAATCGATTGCCCCGAGTGTAAAGCCAAAGAAATTGCCCAACTACTAATGGAATCTGCTTGTGGGGCATTTGCATTTTGTTTTCGCGCGCAGTTCCAAGGCTCTTTTCATGCGCGCTCTAACAAAATACAAAAGACACAGCAGATTCCATTAGTAGTTGGGCAATTTCTTTGGCTTTACACTCGGGGCAATCGATTTTTTGGGAGAAAAGAGATTTCTTTCGGCTTGCCGATGGTACCAGTTATTTCCTCAACTTTAAACATAGAAAAATAAATTTATATCAATTCATTTCTTCTTATTGTTGTTTTTAGTTTATAGTTCAATGCATAAATGAGTAATAAAAAACCAATTAACTAAAAAATAAAAGTTTGGAATGTGCTAAATTGGGAGATTTGAGACAGTGCGAAATTAGGAGAAAAGAACTAATTTTGGCTTGCCGATGGTACCAGCTATTTCCCCAAATTTGAATAAATAGACAAAAAATAAAATGATTGCCTGAGTAGGATTCGAACATGCCAGTTTCAACCGGCTGCCCAACCGCTCAGACCACTACACCACTGGTGCATATAGCTTAACCTAATGCATTTAACATAAGGTTTATGAGTAAACGTGAGGCCCAATGACCAGTCAGAGGTTGGGGCGGGGGGGAGAAATGAATACCTACTCTCGTTCATTAGCAGATGCGAAGCAGCAGCAGCAGCAGCAGCAGGGCAGCAGCAGCAGGGAAGGAGTTCGGACGGCACATTGTTTTGCATTTTTCTATACCAAATTGTGAACATTTTGGCAGTTTCTCGCGAGTGTAGACTAATTGGAGGATGCTCATTCCAATGCAAAAAGAATCAGAGCGATTGGATTCTTCTGTGAGGAGCAGGAGCCTTATCAATTTCAAGATCTAGCATTAACCCTCAAAACATACACCTGGGTCGAAAAGAGGGGCTGGGCGCTGACACTTCGCTAAAGCTCCGTTCGCGCCAGCCCAAGAAGTACACATATGGGCTGACTCCTACAATCCTCCCACGGGGTTTGCCCCCCCCCACCCCCCACGAGCCTGTCCCCCTCATAGCATTGTCCCCCCCCAAATCGTTGCCCCTCCCCCAACTCTCCTACCCCGGTTCAGATCGTCAAATCGGTAAACATAGTATGTGTTAACTATGTTTTACTATTTGGGGGGGGGGGACAATCGGAAAAATTTTCATTTGGGGGGGGACAATTGGAAATATTTTCATTTGGGGGGACAATTGGAAACATTTTCATTTGGGGGGGGGGGCAATTGGAAAAGAAAATAAGTAATTTTTGAGTTATCACCTATGTTTGGGGGGGAGACAATTGGAAAAATTTTCATTTGGGGGGGAGGCAATTGGAAGAGAAAATAAGTACTTTTTGAGTTATCACCTAGGTTTGGAGGTATCTACGCGATTCAAGATAACCAGAAAAAATGTTAGGGGGGAGAGTCGTCGGTGGGGGGGGGATTCTTTCGAGGGGGAGTCGACAGTGGCGGGGGAGGGGCAAATGCTTGGGGGTGCAACCCCGTTGGGGGGGGGGGGGGGGATTGTGGGAATCAGCCCATATATGCGAGTATCCGACCAGTTAATTGTTCCAAAGCAAGAGGAATGAAATTGAGGAAAAGCGGAGCCAAGAGTGCTCCAGCTGCACGACCAGATGCACAGGCCTCTTCTTCAACGTCCCAGTAGTCGCACCCTTCTGCACATATCTCTGCCTCAGCTTTACGGCAGCCTGCAATGGCACCAAAGACTAGTGATCACAGTGCTGCTACTCCTGTTAGCCTTGTACACCTTGTACTAAAAGTAATCAGCAAATTGTCAGTCTGCACTGTAAACTAGTTAGAGCCCAAAACCTAATTTTTCAATAAGGTCCTTTGGTGTCAAAGCACACTTTTGGAGTTGTCTTATAAATGGCTCAAAAACTAACAAAACCTGACTGGTGTACGAATCTGTTTCTAGATTTCAAAAACATATCAAACGCTCATAATCAACAAAAAATCGGAAGAAATAACCCATTTTTGTTCTTATTTGCTATCATTGAAACGGCATCTTTCTAACCAGAAACTCTTTACGCACAAATCAATTTTGGCTGACGTTACGAACCCCCCCCCCAAGACTTTGCCCCCCCCCACAAATATGGCCCCCCCTCAAGATTTTGGCCCCCCCCCCAAAATTTGGCCCCCCCTCAAGAATATGCCCCCCCCAAGATTTGAAATTTTTTTATTTTCTCATAATACTTCTCTGTACATATCTCGAAATTTAAACTCAAGGAATTTTCATGTAGATGATTAAATACCTACTTTTTTGAAACATAGTTAGTCTATACCGAGTTCGTCATGCTACTAGTTAGTCTATACCGCTATATAGGGCGTAGCCAACACAAAAACTAAAAGGCTCGTCCTTTGACTGTGGCAGTACCTACTAGTTAGTCCTTACCGAGTTGAGCACTTTAAAACATCAATGAACTCGGTATAGACTAACTAGTAGGTACTGCCACAGTCATGACCTCGTCGAGGACGAGCATGCGTCTAAGCTTTTGAGTTGGAATCTTGAAAGGTACTCCTGGTAGGGGACAAGTCCCTACTCCTGGTAGGCATGCGCCCGCCATCCGGTATAGACTAACTATGTTTGTAAAAAAGTAGGTATTTAATCATCTACATGAAAATTCCGTGAGTTTAAATTTCGAGATATGTAAAGAGAAGTATAATAAGCCAATAAAAAAATTTCACATCTTGGGGGGGCTATATTCTTGAGGGGGGGGGCCAAATTGATTAGGGGGGGGGGCCAAAATCGATTAGGGGGGGGGCATATTCTTGGGGGGGGGCAAATTCTTGGGGGGGGGGGGTTGGCAAAGTCTTGGGGGGGGGGTTCGTAACATCAGCCTCAATTTTTGTTACTCTTCTTCAGAAATTATCCATTCGTTTAATAATTCTGCAACAGCACAGGACATTGCGGCCAGCAGGTTTCAAAGTCTTGCTTGGCAAATATCGGCTGTAGCTTCCCTTGCTCAAAAAATGTGGCCAATTCTCGCAGTTGCTTTCGAATACTTTCTTCCGTCTCCATTTTGCCTCCAGTTCACAGCCAGTGCTTGTAGCCCAACCAAAGGAATAAATGGACAAAAGAACCCTGGGCCAATGCTGGCTCCCATTCCGGGCTGTTGCACTGCAGAGGCACACTGCCACTCGCGAAGGCCTCCAGCTGCTTCAGCATCCCTTAGCCAACAGCTTCGGAGAAGATGGGAAAAGTTGATCTGTTAAAACCTAGGTCAAATGGCTCGGCCAATTTGATGTTGTGCGCCATGAAGTCGCCGGGATAGAGGTTGTGGCCTAGAGGTTCCGTGTCCCGGACCCAGGCCTCTCAGGGAAAGCATCTGCCGATGCCAGGAGAAGCAGGGCACCTGGGCTCTGGGCAGGATGCGAAGTCGAGCCTTTGCCCGGCTGGAGGGCTGGTAGGTGAAGAGGGGTGATTTGCAGCAGCGCAGAAACTTGCCGTAGCCGGGTTCCCAGTCGGGCCAGATGGAGTCGTTCAAAGGGGCCCAGCAGGCTGGATAAAGAAGAAGATGCGCTGACATAGACAGGTGAATTTGCTGTTCCTTGCACCATTCGTTTAGAAAAGGGAAAACATAGGCTTAGTTCTACATTTGACCTGCTGAAAAGTCAACAACTCTAATGTCATTACTTTGCATCGCAAGCAAAAGATAGTGGCAAACAAATGGGAATCCACAATTTCAGCAATTGCTTAATGAGTTTTTTTTTGAAATTCAATGCCTTATGACACATACATTATCAATTTTATATTAAAAACGATACTCATTTCCCATGACCCAAATTCTCCAAATTGTTTTGAAGGGGAGGACCAAAAATAAAATGATCCAAAACCTTAAGAAATTCAAAGTTTTCGTAGTGTTTTAAATGGTGAGATGTTTTGCTAAATGTGGTATTGCCTTCGGTGATGTTTGGGCGGCCGGGGAAGAGTGTGCGGAGGACGTGAATGTGGAGTAGGCCGTTGTCGGCACTGCAAAAAATTGGTGGCGGCGTTGCCTCCGCTTCCATCGCAGACCAACCTCATAATTGCATTTTTCTAGGCTTTTGCTGAGAAAGTCCAACTAATTTTTCCGCGTTGTACTGATTTTGCAACGCAAATTTTCAAGTTATTGTGGTCAGCCTTTTTCTTTAGTTTTTGCATATTTTTTCCCTTTAATCTAATTTTTTTATATTTGACCGCGGAGCGGCCCGAAGGGCCGCTCCGCGGTCTATAGAGGTTACTCAACTTTTGTCCTCATATATATATATATATATATATATATATATATATATATATATATATATATATATATATATATATATATATATATATATATATATATATATATATATATATATATATATATATATATATATATGTGCAGTGCAGCGATTCCATGACGCAGCGGCGGATGAACGATGCGTGCGGGACAACCGGTCTCCGCCTACGCTTCCCTTCCTTCACCCCTCCTCCCTCTCCTACTCACCGATTCCCCACTCTCGTCTTCTTCTGTAGCCAAACTTGCTGAAGGAGAAAGAGTCGAATGTTTATGTTGCTCAGCAGTGCAATGAACAGCACAGCTTTTTGATAGCAGTTGAGTGATTGTTGGATGCCCTTCCCATCGGCATGAACGGCGTCCCCACCGACTTCCTCAGCCTCAACGCCCACCTGGCCACGCTGCGCAACTCCAACGACATCGTCCGGACAACCGACCACCTAATCCTCAATCGCTATCCCTTCGGCCTCCCTCACCTCTCCTCCAACCTGCACCTTGTGTACAGAAGGAGGCAGAGTTGAAAGGCATCGGAAAAGCGAAACGCCTTCCTTTGTGACCCCCCGCGGGGCAAAGAAGCAGGCTTTCGCCAATCCACCAGCTAGCGACTGCAAGGGCCAATCGCAACTGGATGCACGCAACAAAACAAGGTGCCCTTTCGGTTCGACTGCTGCCTGTCTCCGACCAGCAGCCGTTCATGACCTGTCCTCTTCACATCTGGAGAAGGACAGCCTGCAAGTTTTCGGACGAAATGAAAAATCCGAAAACGCCTGCCGACAGCTGCTGCTGCTGCTGCCTGGCCACGAGCTGCATCCCCACTGCCAGCTCTACTGAGTTTCAGAACAAACTTTCTTCTTTGCTGACCTACGGGTGCAAAGTGAGAATTCCGTTCTGGCTCATCTGCCAATCTCAGAAAGCGATCGATGGCCTTCTGAGATTTCATTTCGGTGTCGACAGTACCACTTTCGACAATCTTCAATCCGGGCAGAAAAGGCTGCCACAGGCTACCCCAACCGAGCGGAGCCAAGCGGAGGAACAGCTGCCACTCAGCTCCTCCACACCCCTGCTTCCACTGGAGTCCTGCCTCCACCCGCGGAAATCCCTTGGTGAACATGCACTGGCCAGATTCTTCACCAGAACCTACGTTGCGACGGCATTAGGGAAGGACAAGGGAATCTCAGAGCTCTATCTCGACGGACATATCTCTGGGATCTTCGTACCAGTCTCGAGCGAACTGGCGCAAAGCAGAAGACGGGAAGCTTGTCAGCAGCTTAGAGAGAGAGAAGACTTCGTCATCGGTGATCATCAACCTCCAGAACCAGTTGAACAAGGCTCTCTGTCCTCATCTCTTCATCAGCCCATTCGTCAAGAGCCGACAAGCACCAGCTGCCTCCACTCCCTGGAGCAGCAAGCCCAGATCGGCAGCTGCTTATTCAAGGCCGCCCAAGACGAACGCCCTTCGCTAGGGTCTCTATTTCCGGCTATCTAGTTTACACCCTCTCCCTTCTTCCCCTAGCCCACACACGCACCCCCCCCCCCCTACCTCCGCCCCTCTCCCTCCTACCGCGCTGGCACTACCTGCCCTACCCCTCCGTTCGGCGAGTGGAAGCGGAGGAACCCTTGCTAGCCGTTCAGACG